>PTEX01000011.1:5117953-5279016 GCA_003342815.1 Eudromia elegans | reverse complement strand
ACGAGGGCACACTGCTGCCTCATGGTCAACTTGTCGTCCTCCATGACGCCCAGATCCCTCTCTGCAGGGCTGTTCTCGAGGAGGTTGGTCCCCAGCCTGTAGGCATGTCTAGGGTTATTCCTCCCCAGGTGCAGGACCCTACACTTGCCCTTGTTGAACTTCATGAGGTCTTCATCATCTTCATGATGAACTTCATTGCCCAGCTGTCCAGTCTGTCCAGGTCCCTCTGGATGGCAGCGCAGCCCTCAGGGCTGTCAGCTATTCCTCCCAGTTTTGTATCATCAGCAAACTTGCTGAGGGAGCACTCCATCCCTTCATCCAGGTCGTTAATGAATATATTGAACAGGACCAGATTGAGGACTGACCCCTGGGGGGCATGACTAACCACAGGCCTCCAGCTGGACTCGGCACCACTGATCACCACCCTCTGAGCCCTGTCATTCAGCCAATCTTGTCTGCAGACTTGTCTGCCTTTCAGTGCTTTTTTTCTTCTCAGGGCAAAAATATGAACTACATTTGAATTACGTAGTCCTGGTGCTATTAGCCTTCTTGAATTCACCTACTTTTGATATTTTCTGCTCTTGACTTTGCCTCTTCTCACCATCAATGTATGACAAAAATTACAATTAATTATATATAGAAAAATGTCAGCAACATATAATGTATTAAATAGATTAATTTTTATTTTAAAGCATTTTGCCTCCTTAAATCAAGCTCCAGATTATTTTTAGTATAACTTAGGCCGTGATGTGATACAAAGAATATATATAAAATCAGAGACAAGGAAAGATCTTTCAATTGTGGAATTGGTACAGGACTAATTAGCATGTTTGGCAAGCTGTAGTTCCAGCCTTTCAGAAGACTTCTACTCTGTTGATATCAAGATATATACCAATCATGAAAGTGTTTGAGAAGCATTGCTGTGCAACACAGCCTAAGAATATGCTTCAAAGAAAATCTCTGCAATTTGATTTCATTAATTTCATAACAGACGTTCATATGACTTCCTGATTACTGCTGGTTGTCTTATGAAAAGCTCAAGCACTTACTATTATTATTATTTTGAAGATTTGTGCCATACATAAACCAATGTATAGGAAATAGATAATAAAATAGTCTATACTCTGTCATGCAAATAGCTTTGCTTCAGGTTAAGATTTGACCTTAGCAAAGAGAATTTACACTTAAAAATATGTYTATATATACATGCATACATCTTTGGCTATACACAAATATATTCATATGAAGAGATTCTACATAAAATAGTTCTCTGCTGTTTCATTTTAATCCATGTGAAGTGTTGGTATTATTGTTTAAAGAGCTGTTCTCTTTAGCTTGCTTTGTTACTTCCATGGTTTTACRAAATTCTCATAAGGTTCTGGAGGTTACAAGTGGCTGTGGCATTAAATTGTGAATCTTTGATTTCTGAAAGCACTRTTTACTCAGCTGCCAGTTTTTATTCATTGCTTCCATTTACTCTTTCCTTAATATTTCAGCTTTCTCAGCTTGTAGTTCAAACTTCTGAGAAGGTTGGATTGCAACTCCAGCAAGTTCTTCCACAGCTGCTACTGGTTAGTCAGCATTTTATACGTGATTGTCACTGTACGGTATGGCAGGGAAAATGCTGTACTGTGTAATGTCATACATATTTAATAAATGTAGAACTTTGCAGGCAGCATATGCCTGAAAATGTTTCCTAAAATAAAGAGCTTTCTAAATACCTTTTCCATATGTTATGCCTCCAAAACGCATTATTTTCTGAGGATTCTTTTAGAAATGTCCATAGTAAACAGCCATAACCATATCGGTTTCTGCACTTGCTTTGCTGTGTAGGAGACCTCCTCGGCGCTAAAGTGAGAATGCTTTGATTTGCTGCTCTTGTCACGGGA
Source organism: Eudromia elegans (assembly GCA_003342815.1). NCBI lineage: Eukaryota > Metazoa > Chordata > Aves > Tinamiformes > Tinamidae > Eudromia > Eudromia elegans. Next base: position 5,277,127 of record PTEX01000011.1, on the reverse strand, counting down.
AAGGGTTTTGTTTTATGAGTAAGTTAAGGGTGTGGGGCTTTTGCAAAGAGCTGTGAAAGTAACTCGACCCTTTCCCTAACAGAGYAGGATCAGAGCTGACAATGTTTTGGCCCTCGTCCTCAGCTGCACTGCAGCCTCTGCACSGTGCCAGGAGTGCAAGGTGACTCTGGCCGGTTTAATTGGCCGTGGAGGGATCTGCTCAACATCAGGGCTCTCCCTGGAGGTTGTGCAGTGTCTCCTTGGGGCTTCCTTACAAAACTGCCAAGCCGAAACCTTTGGGAACTTTGGCAGCCACTGTAGATGTGATTGTGCTTTGGACAGCTGTGATTTATGTGGAAGSACTAGACCAATGAGTGGACAGCCAGTGTTTGCAGAGAAGTATTTGYGGTGTACCCATTCAGTACACAAATGGACTTGCATATTTATTTTATATATCATCTATATTATATTTTGTTATTTATATTATGTAAAATATYATGTCAAAATATGATATTTTAATTAAGATTCTAGGAAGGATGTTTTAATCAGTGTATTTCTATTCTTTTGTTACTTAATTATCACTGGTGATAGAAATGCCCTAATTGGTAATTTAAACTTCAGAGCTATTCATGTTTTAGGTGAAACACTATCCCATGTGGAGGAAGCTTTTTACTGTGATGGAAAGGGTTAACAGAAGATGAAGAACAAGGGATGTGCAGTTAAGATATTTGCATAAAATTGTTAAGGGATTTGTGGGATGCATTTTAATTTTATAATCTTTCATAAATTATTCATTTTTAAAATAACATCACAATTTGAACACAGCTAAAAGGTAGCTGTCTTGACACTATATCACAGTTTTTGTAATCACAATGGAAAATTTGCCCTTTCAGATTGTTTGCTTCAACCATTTCTTTTCTGAGAGCGCAAAGGAAACCTATATTCAAGCTTTTCCATTTTCTTTCTTCTTCTCCCACCTAGAAAAATATGGCACTGTGTCAGCGTGGGTATTTCAGAATAAAAAGAAGAGCCTTTGTTTATGTTCTTTTATCTAGTTTTTGAGAGCTTTTTGTGTTTCAGAATTGTTTTGTCTTGTAGTTCTGAATGTATATTTTACATACTGCTCAGAGTGATGATTCAATACCATTTGTTCTCTCTGAGAAGGTAATTTTTATTTTATTTTTTTAAGTCTCACATCCTGGATATAGATGGCAATAAAGGACTCCATCCTTCACTAAATTTAGAGAAAATGTTCATTAAAAAGAGAGAATTATATTTTAAAATGTATTTGTAAGTCTGTCTTTTGAAAATGTAAGATCACCRCAGAGTATTAAGGCTATATATGTATACATGGAAAAAAGAGGTGTCTGCCCAACAAATTTATGGATAAATAAAAATCTTATTAGTTTCTCTTTGATATCTAAGCCTGAAATCTGAAAAACCTGCCAATATCATGTTACTAATATACAGTGTTACTTCTGTCAAGAGGAAGTGATAGGAAACACGAGTGCACAGGTAACAATTGTGTTTATTCAAAATGTGCATATGTAGTTTGGAGTGTAAATGAGAAACAGTATTTTCTGATCATATATTTTGTGTCCTCAGGTTTTGAACTGTTTGGTGAAATATATAGAAAATGTGGTTATTAGATATGACAGGAGAGGTATCTTGTTCACCCAAAAGACATTGAAAGTGGATACATGACTTAGTGTAATAGAATTTCAAATAGATTCAAGGATCTGTAGGTTTATTGTCAGGATTTTTTAATGCCTTTTGGACATTAGACTTACAAGAGATAGGAGGTCAGAAGAGCAAACGACWTTGGATGTGCCCTCGGATGTGAGTAGCTCGAGTATCAGATGTGAATTGATTACTACCTTCCCTRCTACTGTGTCAAAAGAGTACATGTTAAAGTTGTTGGCGTGGTAATTAAGAGCTTGACACTAATTCTGCTGCTTTGACTTTGCCCTGCATTTAACATTGGCATACTGGACTGCCACTTAAAAGCCGAGTGGTGGTGTTGGTTCATACTGTAACCAACTGATCAAATCATCTGCATTACCAAACCTACMTCAAAATAGGCAAATTACCTGGTTGTTTTAGCAGAAAGACGAATGACTGATTAGATGTGGAGACAGAGTTACTCTAGGCTATGTACAAGAGAGAGAAAATTCTTTTATATTGTATACTTACAATAAAAATAGTCATTATTTTTATATTTTACTATGGTCATATTGGTTTTTTTGCATGCTTAATGGAGGATTGAGAGGATATAACTGTGTTGCTTTGATCCATGATTTCCTTTTTTTTTTAAAAAAAAAAAAGTGCAAATATATGAAGAAATWTAGGCACAATACCCAGAAAGACAGGGCATGTATAAGAAGGCCTTTTGTCTGTATGAGTGTGAATAGAATCTAACTGGATTCTTTGCTAACTGCCAAGCAGCTAGCATTTTCCTTTGCATTTTAGATGAAAACGTGAAATACTCTCCCAAGAAGAGAGGCAAAGACAGACAAGACGTGGCGATGTTTAGGGAAGTAAGTTCATAAAGATGGAAGGGAGAATAACCTATTTTATTTGCAAAACATGATATCTAATGTTTCAGAGCAAACTGATATAGGTCTTTGCTTTGTGATTTTTTGAGTACTGCCAAAGGGTCCTTTTTTCAGGACTCTTTCACCTATGTGCTTGTGACTACTTTTTCCAGTTTTACCATTGGAGTGGTAAATCATGAAAGATTATATTTCATAATTGCATTCATGGTGCTACATCTCTGTGCTATTTCTGTTGTTGCTATACTTTTTAAAAGCAGTCTTGCCTCGTATGCTTAGCTGTTTGTGTATGAAAACCTAACATACTACTGAAAATTTTGATAATGAATTTATATCATATTTTGCCAGTTTACTTACTTTCCAGTTTCTGTCAAAAATAATCACGTAGAGGTTTTTATCATGTGTTTATCACATGTCTTTTTTGATAGATTCAGGAAAAGCATCATATATATTTATCTCCTGGTCATAAAGTAAATGACAGTAGCAATAGTGATTAGCATTATGGGAGGATAAAAAACAATTCCCAGTTAAAATGCAGCATTCAAACAGCTTGACGAACATTTGTCCTCTAATCTCAAATGCTAATTGTGACTTTAAATTGCACCAAATAGTCCGGCAAAATAACGTAATGTCACCTGCACAATACGCGCCTGCAACACTTCACAGTGGGGGATGCAGCAATGCCTGGCACGGGAAATGAAAGGTATGTCACTTACTGGCAGATCAGCTGTGTCTCTTCACCCACGCTGTAGCATTGCAGAGTTTAGGTGACATGCCACAGTTGAAAAGCCAGCATATGACAAGCTCTTCATTTAACTGAGGGGTATGCCAGATGCTAGGAAATACTGCAGTCTCCACTCATGTTCTGTATAATCAGTTTCCATGCTGTTGTGCTCTCTCGAATGTGAGGTTTTGAAACACTATTTAGGCAGAATGAGGATTATCTTACATTTTAGGTATGCATCTGCAATAAAAGAAAGAAAAAGGAAGAACCCTCTCCCCACTCTCCTGCCCSTTACATCTGTAAATCATTTAAACCTAACCATTTATTTCGGGAACCAACATTTGCCAAGGAATATCTGAAATCCACATGGTGTCCCAAGTGCCAGATTTTGTATTTGGATCTTGGATTTGGATGAATAATGTGTAAAATTTCATGAGGTGTGAAACTGCATATAGATAGCTCCTCACTGGTTTATGCACATGAGGACATAAAGGTTTCTTCCAAGGTCAGTTCAATTTATGCTCACCAAATACTGTCAGAAATGTCACTTGCCTTCAGTGATAGCATATGACTAAGCACTTTGTTAATCTCAATTTACAGCCCAGCCATGCCCACTTTGGAAAAAGCCCTATTAAAACACAAAGCATGTGAAGACTCACACTTTCTTTAAGATGTCATCATATACTGTTGTKATAATTTAAAAATAAGGACCACTAGCTTCTGTGACAGCCTTAATGTGCCATCTGTTGAAGTGCTATGAGCTAGAGAGTTAATAGTATAATTTGGTATTAAGACAGGTTTCAAAAACAATCACAGTGGATAGAGAGATCCCKATGCATTTTTTACAATTGTTCCAAATATATGCATCCATTCTTTAATGGTACTCATMAACCTATTATGATAATCACACTTAGAACAAAGTGTATTTTCCTGTTCAAAACAATTAGTTGTCTGCATGAAGTGGCAAGTAAAATTTTGCACTAAAAACTATATTGCAATTAATAGCACTTTCCATTTTTGTAACTTTGTGTAATTGATAACTGCAGGTTAATGCAAATACCCCTGCAAAAACTCCCTTTTGGAGCATGTAGCTACGCACAAAAGAGATTACGAAGTGATCAAATTGCTCTGCATATAACTGTTCTCTCACACACAGTAGAAAGTGATCAAAGGATGCAAAGAAAATGAAGTGATGAATGATGCAAGATAGAAGAAACTATCCCTTGGAGGAAACTAAGGGAACTGATACTCTTTTTTTAATTGCATTTAGTCATTTKTTAGACTTGCTCTGTAGCTCAGTGGTTCAGATTTATTCCAGAGGCAGAAGCGTATTGCTATTTGAAATAAMACGACCTAGTCAGTGGAACATGATATGAACCTTTGCATGTGATCTGCATCATCATAGCTTCCACATTAGGTTTCAGATGGCTTGCTGGGGACTTATCAAAAAGTGTGCGGATTAGGATGAATAGTAAAGAYTTATGTCTACCTTGATCAGGTATATTCTTCTGTGGTAAAAGATCAGATATGTGATGTCTTCCTTTCCTGAAAAACTGCATAGGAAAGCTTTTTCTCTGTAGCTGATCAAGTATATGTGTCACTGAAGCTGGATGCTACCAGAATTGTAAAACTATACTCTTAATCCTCCATCCTTCATTGTGCCTGCTGATAAGTTTAGAAAGTAAATGTTGGTCTTTGCTGGTTTTCCATTTTTTTTTCATAATCTCTGAAAAGCTGTTGATAAGGACAAATGCTTCTAAAATTGTGATTGCAGGGTTTTGGCCATTATTATATCTTGGAGAATAGAATTTGAGGATAAAACCAGTAGCTAGTATAATGCATGAAACGGCCAAGGGAAGTATTCATGTTGTCTAGAAGTAAAGCTGCTACATATTGTGCTGCTTCAACACAGGAATTGCTACACAGCACTCGCTTTCCAGCCTAGATATGGTGTGTTCSACTAAAATGACTACCAGAATAACAAAGATGGTATTGTCAGAGCTATAAACAATTCTGGAAGTCTCTTTATTTCTCTGTACTATCTCTGTTTTGTTTACTCACTGGTTTAAAAAAAAGTTTTATGATAACTAAATAATTTCTGAACCATTAGCGCTTGAAAATTTATTTATTTATTTATTTAATTTATTTAAGATGTTTGAATATAGCTAGCTGTTGCTTTAGAAAATACAGGTTAATGTTCTTACACAGTGCTTAATGCTCTTCCCCTCTCCCTCGCTTTTTTCTTACTCTCTTTATAGTGTGTATAGTTTAAGTGTAAATGCCAAAGAATTTGCTTTTGCATTGAAACACCAGAAGATCCAACATTTTTCTTAGCTGCATTCCTTAGGACAACTTAAGTAAAGGACCAGATCTTGACTGTATTGCCTTTGGCGCCTTCTGTAATAAAGCGCCTTCAGTACCCATGACCATTCTTTGGGGTCTGYTCCCAGCATCTTTTAGCATATGATTCTAATTTAGTGATAATTCTTGAGAAGGTGCTTACATTGCTATCATGAAACATCATGTCTAGTTGTACTTTTCTTATAGGTTTAATGGAGAGAAGAAGGGTTGACCTGAGATGAAAAAAATCAAAGTTGGAATGTTGCTAAACTGCAAAACTCATCTTCCAGCTTAGAGGCGGCATTTTTAATGCCAACTTTAATTAAAAGTTTGCAAGTCATGCTGCAAGATTTAGGACCCAGAGTTTCCAACAAGAACRAAAAAAATGCAGTGGCGAATTATTCACTACATTTTTGTTCATTATGGGAATAATTAGTAAAACATATGTTAGAAAATAAGTATTGATATTATCCCTTGGAAAATTTCAAAAAACAAGTTTTCAAATTCCTGTGGAATGGAAGAAGACACTTCTTTGGATGCCAAAATACAAGTATTTTGATATTCTGAAGAAATAATTATGATGATTTAAGGATTAAATACTAACCATGGTACTTTTAAAACTATCAGAATTATTGGAAAAAAAAGAATAAATGATTGCTTCATTTACTCTGGCCATAGGAATAATATTTGTTATATATTCCCTGTAATATTTGTATAAAACCTAAACTTGTGCTGTTCTATCTTTTTAAGTCAGTCAAAATACCCGAGCGAGAGCTTTACATGTCTAATGAAGAACAGCTCAAAAGATTAGGAACAAAGCATTTTTGTAGAACTAACATGCTCTTCAGATATGGGAGCGCAGAAACTGTTGCTTAGCCACAAATGGTTTCTGTTGGATTCAGCTTTTATCTTGGATTTTCCTGAAGGAATCTGGATTAACATAATGAGAATGCTTATGAACCATCTCATTATAATTTTAGAAATTTCAGTTTTGAATAATGTGCTAGGCTTTATTCTGAAGCTTCATGGTTTAGCTTTTTATTATTATTATTAAATAAAATATATTCATAAGGTATAATTTTATTTATGTTCCCTTTCCTATATGTGATTTTATTTTTTTTATCAAGAATTTGAAACAAGAGCTAAACTACCATTAAAACTAAAAGCATCATTATATAATCAAAAATACCAGAGATTTGCTATATCTTCTTTAACAGGGTTTTGCTGTTTCCCATTTCACAAACATACAGCAGATCTGACATCCTGGAAGAGTGGATGATGAAGGTGGATTTCATACAAGTTATTGACAGGTTTTATTACAGCTTTGGATCACAGCATGAGAGTGCCCAACATTTTTTCCTTTCTTCTTATTCCTGCTCTCGCTTTTAAGCTCTTTTCCTTCATGGAGTGGATCTTTTCAGTGCTCTCCTGTTAAGGATGGAGAACTCTTTACAAGGGAAGTAAGGTGTTGCCACCAGAGATGACACAATTTCCTTAAATAAAAATAAAAAAAATAAAAATAATTGGTATTAAAGATTTTATTTTGGAAGAGATCTCCCTTGGAAGCTCAGCTGTTCTCCAGTCCTAATGATGCACACTTGAGTCTTGTCATCTTCAAATATATTACTATCTCTTTTTCTTATCTAAATCTGAAATATAATCAACTTTTTGCTGAATATGACAGCAGATGGAAGCTGCACTATGCTGGTGGTTTTTTTTTTTTTTTTTTTTTTTTTTTTTTTTTTTTTTTTTGTGGCAATAAGTCAATAAGTAATTAAGTAAACATCTTCCTGCATTTTTTAAGAAGAGTTTATAGTGTGGAGCATTTCTTTTCCTACCTTGGCTTGTAAATCTCAGAGCAGCTAATATGTTTAATGAAGACTTGTACCTGCTTTGCCCCGGGCATGACTGGAGTGCACAGAGCAAGTCTCTATGCCCATCCGCTGCCCCTCAAGGAGCTCCCCATGCCTGGACCGTTGCTGTGACACTGCAGGTCACAGGGCCACAGGGCTAGGGATTGCCATGATGGCCATTGATCTGATGTGTCAGAGGGTCACTTAATACCCAGTGTCCCTTCTGGAAAGGCGAAGGAATCAGGTGGCTGTGAASAGCAGCGAGTTCTGGACTTGGCTCTACCATGATTTTTAGAGGGGCTCAATCTGATGGTGTGATGGTAGTCTAGACTCCATCATTTCAATGACATTCACTATTTTGCTGTTATCGCTGTTACTGTGCAAACAGCTAATCATTGCTGTGGATCCACATTTTAGTAACGGAACATTAAACGCAGTAATGATATGCATAATAGCTTAGCAATGTCTTTTCTAGATTATTTTTACAAAAATTTGGGATTCAAAGAAAAGATGATATCTAGAGAATCCTTTCCGAATTTTAAGTTAGCTTGACCTCTGACCTTGTGCAACTGTGAATATTTTGGCTGTGGAATCTTTTGCAATATCATGTGCTGCTGTGTTGTTTCAGGAACATGAGAGAAATCTTTGCTCATACCTCTGGTCTTCCTGGCTCTACTTTATATGCACATTTACTGTCAAAATAGGCCTATGTTTCTCATTGACCTAACCAATCTGTCTGATTTTGTTGATGGAAGAGAGATTATTTCTTCTTAATATCTGTGAACATTCTTTCTTTTTATTATTATTTTTCTTTTTTCTTTTTTTTTTCCAGAAAAAAATCCAAGCATTTCTGACTGGTTTCTCTTTGAATGGGAATATGAGGAGTATAGCTCTGCATTGATCTGGAGCATACCATTTCTGGACCTTTTGACTTATTTTAAAATTAGAGGGACTGCCAAAATGCAATTACTTCTCATACGAACAGATCTTGTAGCATAAGGAATGAAAGAAGAAGCAAAAGGTGAGACAGAGCAACTGTTGAGCTGGAATTTTATATACTTGTCCCTTGCTTAGGGACAAGATGTAGAAGGATGTGAAAATTATCTTTTAGGATGTTTCAGGGACAGGAAGCATTTCAAACTCACCAGTATGTAAAAGGTGCTTTGAGACCATTTTGAATGAGGTGCAGTTGCTTTCACTACACCCAGTGAAAAGGCGCATAATGAGAAGGGAAAAAGTTTGAAACAATTAAATCAACTGCAGCCCCTTGTTCCMTTATCCATTAAGGGAACAGCATTATAGGAAACAGCTATGGTGAATAATAATACTGGAAAACTTGAAAGACAGCTAACATTAATGATAATGCACTTTGCCTATTGGAGGTAATATCTCTGCAAGCAAACAATTTGAAATGCATACTCTGAAAAGCATAAAATAAATACAAAAAATGAAAATGCTGGATAGCAGACTGAAGCAAAATATGTTTGAAATATGTTTGACAGTAGGGAAAGACATTAAGCCTACTAAGGATTTATAACATGTAACATAATAAAGTTTGGGAAAATCAAATATGACAAAATCATTTGAAACAAATTATAAAAGAAATCAGGATAGCTATTGATTTTCTCATTGTCTCAAAGAAGTAAAATATCCAGAGTATTGGAAATGAAATTGGAATGCAGATTCATATGCTGGATTCTAGCTTACATTTAGTTAAATGGGGCTTGTGGTCACCCGTAAGTTTACAGGTAGGTTAAATCCTCTAACAATTCTGACATCTGCTTGTATAAAATTAGAGGTACATAAGGGAATGTCTGAATGGCTGAACACAAATAATCAAAATGTGACGCTGGGATGATCATCTAATGGAAAGTAAGCTCTCTTGAATATTTTTGTGTTCTGATAATGAAGATTAGATTATTCTCTCCTTCACTTTATTTTTTCGAGAGAGGTTTTGATTTTACAGTGATTTAATACACCAGAAATAGAGAGATAACTGAACAAACTTTAGCAAATAAAAGTCAGAAAGACACTTAAAGACATATTTATGCTTTATATTTAATTAATTGTAAATCTAGGATAAAACAATTCACAGTTCTACTCTGCATTATAACATATATTTTTTTCAATGTTTTTCAAAAGACTGCAAATAGAGACAGGAAATTGCCATCGAAATTTTGAGTATATTCTGTTTATATTTTTCCCCAGCTACCATAAGAATATATTGTTGAAAAAGCTCGTGTGGGATTYTGAATTCCCAGAGATGCAGTTAATATACATACATGTCTGTGTTTATGTCTACCTGTATGCAGGCACATAATACACGCTGAGGCATCTAAAGCATCTGAAAGATGTGTATTATTACACTTTTTAAATAGTATAGCTACCTATCTGTCTGACTAGCTCGAAACAGCTTAGAAACAACTGATGAATTAAATTTGTCATATTGACAAATGCATTTTCCTGTTAAGTGGGTGTTTTGTATCCATAGGGAAATACATGAAGTTGCCAGGGTAACCATGAGTTTCTAAAGTCATAGGATGAATAAATAGCTATAGTCCAATAGATATAGGGCTCTATATGTGCTGGAAATGATTCTGTCTGTATACATTTTGACCAAGTCTCCAATGAATGGCAGCCAGTGTCTCGGGAAGCCTGTGAATGGAAGTTTGCTGACCAACTGTTAGGAAACCTTTTCAGACAGCTGAGGGTGTTAATGAGAAAAAAACTTTAACAGAGTTATTTGAAAGACTCCGACTGGTTTTGCCTTCCCTGTACTAGGTTAATTCACCCCTGCTTTATTTTACAGCAGCCAGGGCAAATGTAGCTGTCTTTGCAGGGCAGAACAGCTCCAAGGGTKGCTACCRTGCTTTGCAAGTGTGCMCATTTGCTATTATGAACACCTTGTGATTTCTTTGGAAAGTTTCTATTAGACACATAGAAACCACTTTAAGATATAGTAAAAATCTACTGTACAGTATGGCACAGCACACACCTGCACCTACTCAGGTAAACAATTATGTTGATCGCTAACTTTTTGATGTAAAATAGTCTTCTGGTTTAGGGCCACTGCAAATGGGAAACCTGTTGCAATACCAATATGTCCATGAATTTAGGGACTAGCTGCTACCAATACATTAAAGCTCAACTACTGTGATAGCTCTTGCTAAATGTTTCAGAGCCATCACCTAAATATATATCACATAGCTTTACACTAATCAGACTTCATATGAGTGACTCTGTCTTCCCATTAGCTATAGCTGTCAGGGGATAATATTGTAAGTTGGAACTACAGGCGCATATTGACTTTTTTAATAGTAACATCAATTCCTTTGCAAATGTGATTAGAGTCAAATAAGAAAAGATTCAGGGTTGTCATTCACATCTGTGCACAGGTTCAGCACAGGTTTGGCACTCATTTACTGGTTTGTTCAAAGCTGAAACTACAGGTGGGCTGTTTGCTCTGTTCTTTTGTCTCTCTCTTTTTTTTTGATTTATTTTTTTTTTCTCCTCTGTGGGACAGGGTAGGGATTAAAGCCTTTTGGCTGCTGCTAAGTAATGAATGACACTAAGAAAATTTGGTGAGTTGTAGTGAAATTGTCCAAGGTCAGCCTGAATCAGGAGTATCAGTCAAAAGGCTCAGGGACAGGGGAGGAGAGGGGGAAAGGAGAGACTGGCAGGAGTCCTTGGCAGGACTTCAGATACTTTGTTTTCAGGGGAAGTTTGATAGCTCTGTAAGTCTAAAATTAGAAATATGTGCTATATTGAGGAATTAGCAGTAAAGAAACTGGGCAATCTTTCTGAGATATCTAACAAAACTGTAATGAAATGATTTCCCAAGGTCAAATGTCTTCTTTTAATACTGCATGAAATCTCTGTAAAATCCTTCAGCGAAGTTGTGTGCAACTCTGAAATCAGTCTGCAGTCCTATAGAGAAGGTTTTACAGTGAAACAGGAGATGATAAATCAGTGGGAGAAAGCACATCCCGAAGAATATCTATAGCTACTAGCAATGTCTTTTTAACACTGGAACACCCGACGAATATTAGAAGTAATATATACTTGATAAAATAGGAACCTGATAGTTGATAAAATGAACCTTGTCAATAAATGTTTGCCATTTCCAAACTGGATTAGCATTAGTAGCTCCAACTGCTATCACTTTCAAAGGATTTTCTAGTGTTTTGGACCACGCATGAAATCTGCTGATGTAGCAGTCATTGACTTCTGCCATGGCTGGTATGAGAGCAGGCTTGTGTTTTAGGAGTGGGGTGAGGCTAGCTTGCTTAATCAGATTTTCTTTCCCTCGTGCATCAGGTTGCAGAGATACTTCCAGTCTGTGCATCTCTTTTTGCCTTGAGGAATTTAGAAGGAAACTTAGTACACATTTGAACACAACTAGGGCTGGATACTTTAGTGATTTCTATTCTGGTCACATCACAAATAATCTAACTGCTTGTTCCAAGACATACTCAAGGTGTTTTAAAAAAATGTATGCCATTGTGGTGAGTGGGGTTTTGGGATTTTGGGATCACTAAAATACTATTAAACCAGCACATTTTGTGTTATCTTCTTATTCTTAAAATTTTACCATTAGCTCGAACAGTATGGGTAGAAGGAGGCTTCTGAAACTATATGAATTACAATAATAAACAATAATAGTACTTTGCACTCGGGTAGCTGTTTTGTTTTCAGGTTCCTACAGACATAAATTTATTTTCTCTTGCCTCCTGTTTTGGAAGTACAAACAGAACCCAGAAATTGAAACACCAAATCAGAATTAAATGCTTGAGTACATTTAGAAAACACAAATGCCTTATTCATAAAAAGAGCCAGAGCCAAAGACCAAAGTTTTGAATGTCCTTGAAAAGTGAGAGTGTCAACTCGCTCTCGGTGGATTTATTTACAAGTAATTTTGTTTTTATGCAATTCTTGCAGGGGTTGTGCAAAAGGGAAAGTAAACCAAAGGCGATGACATTTATAGCAAAGTTTCCTTATGTTATAAAGGACCCCGCTAGCGCCAGTTGGGACACTCATTAGCCTGAGTGGGCACCAGGCCAGGCTCTCCTTGTCTCCGTCCTCATTGCAAGATTTGCTGCAGTGCCCGTCTGGYAGAGGAAGTGCGGGTAGCAACAGCTGGAATTCAATGGTGACCACTCGACCCAGTGTTTTTTCAGGATCTTAAAGAAGTAAATTCGAGGGAGACACTCACTCTGAGAAAAATGGTTCTGTTGTAAGAGTCAGACCTTGTCTGGTGAATGAATTTTCAAAATTAATTTTAATTGTGAGGAATTTAATTGGGAGAAAAATTACAACAGTTGACTTTTAAAAATTGGAGAGATATGCCACTTYAGTTTTTATTTGGAGGAATATTTTTCTAGTATATGCTGTTTTACTTCTGTTTGGAAGAAACAAGACTCTGCATTGACTACTGGATGTAATGATTCRTTGCAGTTCAAAGTAAAGGTTTGTTACCTCAAATATATATTACAACTATTTGCATCATAAACAGAATTTTCATGCTTAATTAAAAAATAGAAGATACTGGACCCATATAAATGTCTATATAAAGAAAACAGTAAAAAGGACAACATTGTGCAACCTGCAAGACAGCTGCAAGAATAAACAATCCTCAGWTTCAATGGAGGATTGAGACTCCTCAGTCAAAGTTAGAGCCTCACAAAAAAAGGAAATTCCATCTGTAGATCTGTTCAATAAGTGAAATATATATATATATGTGAGATATATATATATCTCACTTATATATCCTCCAGTGCTGACCTGGGTCTCTTGCAAAGTTCTCTGAAATTGCTGAAAACACAAAGATGCTTTGTGTCAGATATAACCTGTAGTAAAACCATACGCCCAGGAATAAATTCCATTTTTGGTAACTGATTTTTCACTAATAAAAGCTCTTCTAGCTCCTCTAGCCTCTGTTACACTGTCATTTTTGTAGAATGATTAATTTTCTTATTATGTTACTTTAACTTGGGTGAAAAGTTCTGTACTGGCTGATTCCTATGGAGTCAGAATCCATAGGAATCCATTCACTCTTGATTCCCTTCTGCAGATATCAAACAACCAATACTCATGTAAACTGCCTAAAAATTATTCTTTGAAAAATGAGACTACATTTCCCTGTGTTTCCTCTAACCCACCTTGTCTGTTTAGTGTGCCTATGGACTCTTTTCTTTTGGTGTTTTCTCAGTGATACATGAAATTCAAACAAGCAAAAAAACAAAGCAGCTCTTCCTTCTGGAAGGGTAATGAGTACATATCTCATTTCTTTCCTCTTTTTTAACTTAATAGAAACTGTAAATAATAATAAATGCCTATCTTAAAATGGCAATTACTGCTATAAAAGTTGACATAATTTTAAGTTTTGTTTTCTTTTAATGGGAAATGAAAGGAAAACAAGGATGAAGAAACAAAGAATCTCAGGCTTGAATAACTCTCAATACCTTCTGATTAAAAAGGTTGAAATATTCAACTACATAATGAGATAGAGGCAGATAATTTCTGGTGTTTCAACTGTTGCTTTCCTGATTTCAGCAGCTGTGTTTGGAGATTGAGGCTTGCTTTAGTAAGGGACCGAACAGTGGCCTCAGCTTGGTCTCTGTGACCTTTTCCTCATAGACATGTGTCTCGCTAGGTCTAAAAAAATTTGGGATTAACCTCTGCATATCTTGTACATTAGGAAAGCTCAGAATAAAATCAAGCATTTATGTTGCCACACAAGCAGTGTTGGCTAATTCAATACAGAAATCTTATTTTAATATGATAGAATTATGACGGATTTAGGCTAACACACCTATTTCAGCTTCTATGCAGGTGATTGATAAAATTGCTCAATTTACATATGTTGCACACTGAGATTTTCTTATTTAAGCCAGGAGATCTGGACACTACCATAACAGTATCTTGTATGTGTGGGGTGTCTAGAAAGAGATTTCGATGCCCACAGATTTAATTTATACATCCGCTACTTAAAAGTATTTTCATTTTCTAGAGTTTATCAGGCACCAAATTATACTTTAATGCATTTTTGGAACATCCTATTTTCAACAGCATATATTAAAAAAACCCACGTGCATAAGTTAAGGCTACTAATATTACTACATTAGTTGTTAGGGACCAGTACAAAGTGGAGATAATGTATTTTGATATGTTACCACACATTGTGCCTATGTCTGCTCCCAAAGAGCCTCATCCAGCTTTTCTATAAGAAAAAGTAAAAAATGTTGTGGCTGCAAAGAAATWGGAATCCTCTAATTCTTTAGGAGATTCAAAGTGCAWCTCTCTAGAGGACTAAAACAAATTGGAGTATAATCCTCCTCCATAGATAAGTTTGATTTATTATCATATTTTTAATGAGAAAATTTACTAGATTTAGTCATTGGATTTAACTAGATGTGGTTTTGTACACCTTATTTATACTCATAGGCAAAATCCACATTTTCAGGGATAATAGTGAGAAGTGATTGGTCAGGCACTCAGCTCAGCAATTAACAATAATAATAAGAAGAAAAATTGCTGGTCTCTTTATGGTTCTTGTTAAAGATCTCATCTCTGCTGATGTTTAAAAGAATATTCTAGGAAAATTTTAYGGGAAAAATTCTAAGATGGCCATTAGCCTTTCTGATAGATCAAAAAATATTGTAGAACAAGGATCCTGGAGGTTTATGGATCAATTCTAAAGCATTCAAAAATATAAATGAGAAAAAGTCAAACTTTATGCAAGCTCACCCTACAAGGATTTTACAGCAGAAATAAAATTTGTAGCAGATAATACTGGAAAGGTGCAAACTAGTATTACAAATGCTGTGTGGTTGCTGCAAGAAAGAAATGGACCTCATTAGTGACTCATTATCTCCCCCAGCTGGGTGCAATCAGCCCATTAGATACAGGTGGGCAGAGGGGCACCCTGGGAGTTGGGCTGCAGGTGAGGAGAATGCTCCAGAATGGGAGGCTCGGGATGAGCGTGTGTCTTGCTGTTGCTGGATCTTCTTGCTCCAAGAAGAGTGTGTYGTGATGTGTGGGAGGTCTCATGTAAGGCTTGTGTGCAGGTGGGTGTAGTCCTGTCTTATTTTGGATGATCTAGTTATGTGTTTGTGAAGGTAAGCAAGTACACTTTGCAGCTGCCTAGGTTGTATGTATGTAGTTAGCAGTGTTTCTAGTTTTGGATGTGATCTTGTTGAAATGCTTTTTACTTGCAGTACTTTGTTCTCACTATTATCTTAAAATGCTATAAACCTTCTGGTTTTGTAACAACCAAAATAGCAGGATAGGTGTCTGGGATTTTCATTCTGCAGAAGAAATATCAGGAAAAATACCTCTGTGCCTTTTTTTCTTATATCAACACAACGTCTTTGCTTGTAGCTTCAGTAGACTTCTCCTGTAAAACTGCTTYTATAACTTGTTGCTGAGCAAGGTGTGCTCAAACTGAGTGTGAAAGAGTGCACCTTACTCGCATGTGCCTCTGTTTAGTGTTGTGGGTCTGTAAAAAGTTGCTGTATTTTCTCTGTAGCCGTCTCAGGAGACAGGTTATTTGTGTACCTCAACTTTTGGCATCTTTGCAATATGTGCATAATGGTGCAGCAAATCCAGCTGCCTGTATCTTCATGTATTACACATCCAAAAAAGTTCCTGATAATATTACTGGATTCCTTATAGTATTACTAGTATAATACTTTAAAATGGTTTTCTGGGGTAGCTACTGCTGAATCAATTTTTCCTAGTCAATTGTTCCTAAGGATTTTCTTTTTTGGTGCATGCATTTTTGGAACTACTTACGCTTTTCTCACCCATGAGCTCTGTAATTATTTACTGTCTCCAACATGTTCTGCTATAGTATTGTTATTGTGTGCCTGTGCCTCAACCAAGTTGTATGGAAAATGATATGTCTTTCTGTTGCTACTATTGTGTGGAATAAAAACATGTGAGATGTCTTTACTTGCCTGGGTCATCGTTCCACAATTGTCAGGGTCCTGTTTAAGAGTCTGTCCAACACAATTGGGTTAAAGCTTTGGACACTGATGTTGCAAGGTCTACAGCTTCTAGGCCGTTGTCATAGCATGAAAAGCCAGTGTGTTTTATAGGGATGGGGAGGGCTGATACTTTGCTTGTTTTCCTTGTGTTGCTGGTTCTCTCCTGCYCCTACTCCAGTCGTTATTGAGCTAAAGTACAGTATTATAAAATAGCACTCTTTTAAAAATGAAAAATACTTTGGTGTCTTGGCAGAGRAAGTATTGTGGTGTGAAGAAGGCAAAAAAAGGTGCTTAGAAACCTTGCTTATCCTCTAGTATTTCCCTTCTGGTGCAATAATTTCCAAATTGAGCAGATTGCGTGTCATTCTGTGTGCATTATGAGAAAACTCCAGTAACRTATCATTGCCTTTTGAAGTGCTGATTATAATGATAATGGTTTGCATTTGTGCAGAGCAAAAGTCCAACTTGGGAACAAGAATGGGCATGGAAAAATGTTTTGATTTCATAGGGATGTTAAAATGGAGCCTTGTCACTCTAGCCACAGGTCAGATGTTGCCCCCATAGACTTTTCTGTTTTTCTCCCCTCTGGCATGTCTCACTTGTGGATGGGTGATGAATATCTTGTACTTGATGGATGATGAATATCACACTGCAGAGTGATCGGACAAGCAGCTCCTCTTGTATTAAGATATAGCTCAAACTAGTAGGAATAGGGGGCCTGCCTAGATTTGCAGAACCTCCCAAGCTGGCGTTTGTGCTTACTGGCCTATTAGCCTCTTATTGGAGGCAAGTGCTTCACATCAGGCACTCTGAAAAGTTATTAGAGGAGTAGTAAGGGTGTTGACATAACCCTTCTCACTCTTTACATCTTTAATGACTGTATTAGAGTTCCCGTCCACTTCACACATACTTATCTACTTGCCAATCCAAAGAAGCCAGACCTAACTGCCTTTTAGAAGCACCTTTTAGAATTAAGAACAAGAATTATGTAGAGSCCAGTGATATTGCAAGTCTGGATTATTTCTACTGACATTTAMAAGTTAACTGAGGAAAAGTATCTTCTGTCTGCTTGTGTTTGCCWTGCAGAAGGTCCACCAGCTGAAATCAGTTGAAAATTGCTGATTGAGGCTTTAATGCACCTGCACGAACTGCATTGCTCCAGTTTATTGCTAACCCTGCAACAGCTGGCTGATTTGGGCAGAAACTTCTAGAAAATATCCTGAACTCCTGCCTCTCCTTCCCATGACTTTGCTGTTGTGTCATATCAGCGTTTACTTTCCCCATGGTGAACTCGATGACTTTCTGGTTCCTGAAATGTTACAGGAAGTCTTTGTCCCTGCAAGTGATAATCACCTCTCCTTGCCTTTCCTATGGTGAGGGCCCTCTGACGATCAGAGATTCTCATCCAGATATTGCATAGTTACTCCCTTGGAGTTCTGATATTACTGCTAATTGCAAGACTAGCTTTTCATTAGCTTCGCACAGTTGCCTCTCATGATAATCAGACTTAAGACTTGTATTTTGAGATAATTTGGTCTAATTTGGTAATTTATGTGTGTCTTCTTTTTTTTCTTTGAAGATGTCTCAAGTTTTCCATTAAGCTTGCACAAGATCCTAAGCATTTTAAAATTTAAAGATATATGTGAGTTTCATTGCAAGCCATCCAATTTATTCTCAGCAGTATCTTCCCTTGACTTTCCCAATGCCTGCTGTGTCTCTTGCTGAAAAGGTTGACTGAGTTACTGCATCAGGAGGATCCACGTGAGCCTGGGTTGTGATATGGCTGC
Source organism: Eudromia elegans (assembly GCA_003342815.1). Classification (NCBI taxonomy): domain Eukaryota; kingdom Metazoa; phylum Chordata; class Aves; order Tinamiformes; family Tinamidae; genus Eudromia; species Eudromia elegans. Next base: position 5,258,905 of record PTEX01000011.1, on the reverse strand, counting down.
TATGCTCTGGTCTTATCCTCTTGCTGCACCTGTATTGCTGAATCATCCTGTCCTGTCTCATGCACCGGGGTCTCTGTGTGTGTCCAGGTGCTCTGCAGCCTTGGCAACTCACAAGTGTTTTATTTTGGAATCCTGTGGGAAATGTTACGAACTTAAAGCTTATTACAAATGAGGCTGCAATTCATATTCTGAGAAATGCGGGCTGGCTGAAGAGAAGGATTTGGACCGAAGAGGATCTAAYAATACCTTGCTTGTGCCTGGCCTTTCCCTTGAGTTGGTAGATAAGCAGGACTTGCCCTTGGTGTCCCATTCCCCAGGTCTCTTGGGGCTGATTCAGTGTCTGCTCGCTGTGGCCGCTGGTGCTGCTGGGCTCCTGCACCTGAGAGCTGCAGTGCCTGGAGCACTGAGTTTGCAGCTGTGCCTCTGTCCTGCATCTCTTAYGTAATCTTAATACAAAAATCCATGGGTGATGCTTCTGATGCTGGTGGTTGGGTTTGTATATATCTGGTTTTGCACTATCAGACAACCCTTTGCCTGTCTGCTGAGGGGGACACAATCTCTGATGCTGGTTGGCTTTGTTTTCTTCCTACCCTGGCATCTCTGAACATCAGGTAAAGGAAAGAATGATTCACATACTCATAGTTTTATTCTAAGAGTGTAGGGTGGTATTTCTTTTTTAATTGTAGAACAGCTTTTTAAATGTAATAGCTAAGAAATTATATACATACACCTATGAAATAGTGCTAGCCAAATATTTTATGGAAAAGTGGAAATATATCATGAAATATTTTTCATGTTCTCAAGGTAGTAGTGGCATCTGTAAACTTTTATTAAACTTCATGTTTTAGCACCATATCACACTAATGCTATATTTGTTGTTACTAAATCTATCTATATACACTTCAGTGCTTTGTTCATTTGACTTTTAAATGACACGAGCAGTAGCATGCTATTTCTGTTGAATGTATCTTGTAGGAAAACATCTATTAATTTCACCCTGGGATCTGGTCTGACTCATTCTAGTACTGAAAGCAGTATACACTTTGAATGATGCCAGCTTTTGGTTAGGGCATTGACTCCTGTCCTACTTGTAGCTTTTCCTTTCCCCTATTGGTCCGACAAGATATGCTAATGTTTATAAATTTTATAAGCAAGATATAAAATTGTGTTTAGATTTTCTGGATTATCCATGTAGCTTGCTATAGTTCTATTACTGGAATTCTTGGAATTGAATACAGGATTTTAGAAAGGAAGGCCATAAAGTAGAAAACAGTTGGGTATTCTTTACAGTGATCAGTAAAGCACAAATGTGATGTTTATCTGCAAGAGCATCAGATGCAAATGCATTACTCATCAACTTTGATTCTCTTTTGAAATGTCATCTTTAGAGAGATTCTACTGCTCAGGAAAAAAATGAATACTTAGTGAGAAATCAACTGTGCTCTTCTACATATATAAAGTATTAGATAAAGGCCAATCTGGAGCACAGCTGTCTATCTCTAGGATGGGGTTTAATAGTATGCTTCAAACCCATGCATATTTTTTTTTCCTTCCCCTTAAACAACTGTAATGGAGAATTTATCAAGCTCCTTTTCTCTAAGGGTGACCTCCAGTGCTTAATGACTCTGGCAAGAGTTGTGAACTGCAGGAATCATTGACACTGCAATTACGAAGCAGCAAAATACTTTTGTTCTACGTCTGGGCTTCACTAGCTGTCTGTGAGATGGAGAAGGGTGAGCTGTCTTCTAGAAGAAAGAATATGATGTTTTAAAAAGGGTACTAAGGGAGTTTTAACCAAGGAATTGTAGCTTGCCAAACTGAACTTTAATATTTCAAAATAAAACACACACACACACACAAAATGTAGTGCTGGATGCATTAGCTGGCCTCTTCATCAAACATCACATATTTTGAAGAAGCATAATGCTTTCCTGGGGCAGAAATGACTTGCTAGTTTTTTTCCATTACTTCCAATTTTCTATTACCTATAAAGCATTCTTTGATTTTTTTTTTTCCTTCCTGTTTTTATTTTATTTTTTGTAAGTGAAGGTCTATGGACAAACACAAACCAGACCTGAAAAAGTAAGCTTTTTCGCCACCGCAAATTGCGGGAGAAAATGTGTTGTGGGCTGTAGTTTTCTTTGAAAACAAAGTAGGTAAAAAGGTTACAATATGTTCTTTTATTGACACTTCTAAAAGCTAAGCTGTTGCAGTGAATTTTATGGAAAACTATAGTTTTTCTAGGTACTGCAAATCATAATTTTTTTTTGCATCATTATTATTGGAAGGAGATCTTGCACATAATTAGATTCCCTCTTATTTACATGCATCTGTGTACTCGCAGATAAAAATTTTGCCCTCTGCAAAACTAATAGCCTGAGTGTCTTTAAAAGAGCTGGAGAGGAAGACGGTTAGGTTTGTTTTCTTTAATGTGTACACAGGGGAGTTTGTGGGGATGCAATTTTAATATGATTCTGAAGTTACAGGAAGATGTGAATTTAAATTACCTTAGAAACTTTATATGTTAAAAGTTGTTGCAACTTTCCTTGTCACAAGCTTTATGCAGGTGTCACAGCTGATTATCAACTCTCTTGAGCTGAGGTGTCAGGGTTACTGGATGAGTGGAGCTTGAAAGTATACGGAGTAACTTCTTATTTCTATAAGAAATATTAGGCTCAAAAAACAAGGAAAGGGATCCAAGGTCCATCTCGGTGGTGTTAAATGTATTTCTTTGGAGTATGCCAAAGTGAACCTTAAACCAGAGTTGTTTGATTATGCAAGCACGGTCTTACCAGGGGCTTTCAGAAACCTCACAAACATGTTGTGTTTCTCTCTGGCAGCATCTGGGCAGGGCTCGATAGCAGAAGGGACAGTGCTCATCTGGAAACTTGCACATAGGTAAGTACTAGCTACTTCGGAAGCTTCTCTCTTGAAGAGGCAAGTGACTCTTACTCTTCAAATATGTCCTGGGAAAATTCTGAGGATGGATAGGTGAAAACCAAATATAGTACACAGGAGCTTTACCTGAGCTGCGTGCTCCTGAACTGCTAGTGTCAGAGATGGGCATATTTTCCATTTTAGTTAATCAGACTGCTTGACTAAAGATACTTCTTAATGTAAGGAAGAGAGCAATGACCAGTAATTGCAATACCTTCAGAGTTCTTGCTACTGATGATACTGATAATATCAACATCAATTCCTAATGTCAGGTTTACTCCATGTTCTTGGTTACATACAGGTTGTATACTATATGGTGTGATGGAATGAATAGGCCAGTCTCCTTGTAGAAAGGAGCTGTTTGTTTGTTTATTTTGAAGTTCCCCATAACTGATTTTATTGGTTAATGTCTAAAAAAAAAAGAGGATCATAAAGCAAGCTGAGATTTCGTACATCTGAGAAGGAAGGAAAAAAAAAATGAAATTACAGTGACTACAACATAATTAAAGAAACTAAAGTTAGAAGCTGCAAACTTTAAATGACCAGTATAAGATCCAAACATATTATTATTCTCTATTAACTCTCTAAAATGACAGCAGTGAAAAAAGAGTTTGCAGATGTTGCCAAACTAGAAAGAATGAGTATTGAGGGGTGGAGATAGACACAAGGAATTTTTAGTTCATAAATACCATGTGTGAGGTGGGCTTTTCATTCAGCACAAATACAAAGGCAGCAGCTGAAAATTTGTGGTATTGTGGCATCACCACAATTTATCCATGTTTTTCTTCCTCAACATATGAAAGTGATCTGTACTTTTAACAGTATTATAACTAGGTTTAACGTAATACTGAGACATTACAATATACTGTGCCCAAATTAAAGCAATACTTGCATTTTTGGAGTTTTGATGGCATAAAAATGCATTATTACTGCCTGAAGCCTTACAGTAGAGCAATAAAAGTTGCTGTCATTTGAAAGTGGCACTATATTATTTTCACAATCACTGGCAATATTTTAATTTAGCGATGCCTTAGTTCTATGTGAGAAATGAGAATGAGGCATCTAATAACTCAGGAGTGTGTCACATGTGTGCATCTCCTGGGTTCTGCATTTTACTTGTAAGTGTTTTGTCTTGGTGTTTCTCAAAAGAAAAGAGAGCGGAATGTCCGTCAGTCAAACTTATTCAATTTCTTGTACTGTTAAACTGTATACAGTGTAGACTTCTGTATAAGTACTGATTTAACTGACTTGAGAAGAGGAAAGCTTTGATCTATTCCAAGTACCATCATATGTTGTGATAGTTAAGTAGTCATGCACATCCTCTCTGTGGTGTCTTGTTAACACGCTAGCTTGTTTTAGTCTAAAAGAAAATGGACCTATTAGGCTTTCTGATATTACTCCTGGCTCACGCTTCTTGAGACTTGTTTATGTTTCCAAATCCTTGTTCAGGTATGAAACATCTTGCTGTTCAGCATCCTCATGGATTTTGGGATATAGCTCCCTGTTGGAAGCACCTTTACAAAATAGCACCACCTCTTTTATCAAATCAGTCTCTATTCATCTGTCAGGTTGTTGCTTTTTTTTTTGTTAGATCTAGACAGTAATTGTGAAAGCTTTTGAGAAGTCTTGACTGTACTAATAGAGGAAGTGCCATGTTGGATTTGACAGTTCCTGAACCTGGTAGTGTATATTGCCTTTGACAATGGAAAGTGCTGGGAGCTTCAGATGAAGTGCCAGGAAACATGAAAAAAAGTTGTGGGAACATAATGGTTGTAAGCATTTGTATCTAATTGCAATTACTTTTATGAAACTATCTAGTGAGACTAGTCTTCTAGTGATACTTGGTCGTTTTCCACTTTAGTTTTCAGTAGCAGTGAATTTAATATTACATGAGAAAGCTTATAACCTGTTTTAACTGAGGTTTAAAGAACAACATGTGTAAGCTATTCCTGTGTTTTAATTTGTGGTATAATAAAACTTAAAGTCTATGGAGGCAAGACTTTGCTTTAACTCACAAAAGTAACAACAAAAATTTATTTGGAAAGAAATCATGGATATTTTCTTGCRTTTGGTTTTTGTTTTCCCTTTGGCTGGAATATGTGCTGTTCCGTATTAGGTCAGATCAGCAGTGGAGCTACAAGATAAATTATGCTGGGGACAACAAGGGCCCACATCTTGAAATACGTTATTGGCATTTATCTTAAATAYATAAGCAATATTGAAAGAACCAAGACTTTCTTATCTATCTTATGGAGTTAAGTGAATGGGATAGGTTTACTCTTACTAAGAGTTTTGGTGCTGCAAGCTCTGAGTTGGTGTGTCCTGTATCCCTTTGGGGAAAGGGAGAGAGGAGAGGGGGAAAAATGTGATATGGGAAAAAATGTGATATGGGAAAAATGACTTTTAAGTCACTGCATCCTGGTGGGAAAAATCTAAAGAGAGATCAAAAAATAACACAAGAACTATGAAGCCAAGATGACTGAAGTGATACTATTTGACTTGTTATTTATTGAGAAAGTGAAGGGTTTTGGATATCTGCCTTGTGGGGTTTTTTTTTGTTTGTGTGTTTTTTTTTTTTTTTTTCCTTTTCCAGTTAGAGTTTTTAGTTCCTCTTGTCCGTCTTTTCATTTGTCTCTCCTGCATGTGGTAATTCTTCCAGAATGAAATGGGTCTGTGTGTTGAATGAGTACAGTTTAAAAATGATTACAAATGGGAATTTATCAGGACTCTGACTTTATTGACTTCTGGAAGTCAAAACTTTTAAAACTTAATTGTTTCCCACCTTGTGTACAGTAGTTTGAACCCCCTTTGTGGGGGGGAGAGGGGAGGGCAGTAACAGACTTTCCAGTTTGCAGGGTTTGTGAGCAGTTGTAATGCCTCCTGTGGCAGCCTTAAGCTGTCTCCTCAGATGGCATGCAGAATTCCTCCTTTTCCCTCCCCTCTCCACCTGCTTTCCCTGGTTGAACTCTTGTCTTAGTTATCATATGTGTTTTGACGAATGGATGCTGCCTTTAGAGTTTCTAAATATATACTRCATGCACTAGAACATATTCAAGGCCTCTTCTTAAGTGGAAAGAAAGCGTAAAGCCCATAAATAAACCATCAAGAGCATTGCTTTTGGAGACGTGTCACACCTGTTGGAGAATTTGCACTATGAAACTTCAGAATGTCAGAGTGTTCTTTAGAAAGATCCTTCATTAGGAGGAAGAAGGAAAAAAAGACAAAAAAAAAAAACTTCAAAGAGTTCCTTGCCTGATTGAGTTGGGGTGGAAAAAGACTTAATACTTTGATCCTTCCATCAAATGAAACAACATGAAAAGGGGTGAAAAAAATGTGTGGCTCTGTAAAGTAATGCTGTGCTGCCTGATTACCACTGAAACTGTTCATTGGTTCCAGTAGACTATATTATAATACACATAATTAGGGGACGTGTTAGAATTACTCATTATATTAATATTCAGTCACTGAAAAGTTAATAAATCAGTAATAGGTTGTCTAGCTGACACTGTACTAGGTGAGTAACGGATTCAAATTCAGCATTACTTTGCATAGTTGACAGTTCTTGTTCCTTACAACATTTAAGTAATTTTTTTATTAGAAATTGCTTAGAAATTTCTTGTGCACAGCTCTTGTTTGAGAGGAAAGTGGAGAAACTGTTAATTTCAGGAAAGCGGCTGTCATTTTGTGCCTTTCCTCAAGTTTGAGTTTGGAGGTGGTGTGGGTCACTTCCCTAAAACGTATGGGTTGGAATTAAGCGTCTCAAAGTGGTGTTTTAGAACCTTTTTTTTGTCATTCATAATAAGTATAAAAACAGCTGAGGACCTCGAGGAAACTGTCAGAAMCATTAGCTCCATATAGTGGCTGGTAGAAGAAACTAGGTGAGGGAAGTAGCTGTCGGAAGACTGTAGCTGTCACCGTGACTCGCAGGTTTGGTGATGGAGCATGCGTGAACCCAGGTTGCTGTTAGGAGAGAAACGTGGTCAAAAAAAAAAAAAAAAAACCCCAAAAACTGGCTCAGGCATCATGTTCTCTTTCTAAAACTGGTTATCCCCAGGATTCTGCACTTTCAGCCTGGCCCGGGAAGTTATTTCTGTTCTCGGTGCCATGTGGCTGTGACTTGCTGTGGAAGCCAAGTGCCGTGGCTGACCTTTCAGATCTGAACTGCTCTCTTCTGCAGCAGGATTCAAATCTCCCTTTTCCTGGTAACGCTAGACTGTTCAAGCTTTGCTTTTTCTTGGTTTTTGGGACACCATTCTTCTCAACTCTTTTAGGTCACCCCTAATGGTAATAGAAAGGGAGCAGGAAAGAAAACAGCAGTAGCATACGCTTTTAAGGATCCAAATTAACAGTGAAAGAAAATTATTTTAAATAGTTATTCAACTCCAGTCACAATAGCTCTCCTGTCATCTTTATTCTTAGCCTGCAATAAATAATTTAGCTTGGTGCACTATTTCTGTACAGGTTGGTGTAATGTAAAAAACAGCTGCTGGCTGGAATTTAGGTCTCATTTGACTTATTCCCTTTAGTGAACTAAATTACCCTTTAGTGAAAACAGTGACCTAGAAACTGTCATTGCCAACCAGAGCAGTGGTTCATCTGCTTCACTTCCCTGCATCTGACCAGGGGCAGCTGTTTTGGAAAACAGTGGGATAAAAATCTGCAACAGAAATATGTGGAATAACTGTTGCAGGAAAGTATCCTTTTCTAGCATATATGATGGTGTAAATTATATAGGTCTGAATAAAAGTATCTCTGGGTTACATAGAGGATGCTCAGGACGTATGTCTTAATCTTGGCTTGTGTTTGCATACATGCATATATGTTACATGTTCAGAACATGTCCACAAACTGTGTTTTGAGCCTGCACACTGAGGAAAGCAGTTTGTTTTGCTTTGCAGCTACGAACTGCCATTACAGCCTGTTTATTGTTTTTATGCAATACTTAAGCTGAATAAGAATTATTTCTCTGAGTGGGAAATGCTGGCTGTTGTTTTCAATTGGAAAGCAATTTTAGTCATTTCCCGCTGAGTTAAGGCCCCTGAACTGCTCGATGCTCTTGAAAATCCCAGCAGATGTCTAACCCTGTTCTTAGGTGCCTTCTCAGGATTTGAGAATCTGCTCTGTAACAGCTAAAACCTCCTGAAGATATCGTTGCTTTTTCTTCTAGTGACTTAGTGCAGGTATGTAACAAGCTGGTTTAGTTAGTTTGGTTTCTGTAACCATTGTGAATGTTTTGTAAGACTTATTGCTTTTGAAAGGATAACATTCCATATTGCTAGAAATTTGCTTTTTACTGACATCCCACAAAGATTGTTTTTCACGGTGGTATTTGAATGCAAACACTCACAGAAATGCTGTCTAACTGCACTGTTATTTGTTGACACTGCCTTTGAAAGCTATTGCTCCTTTTCTATGTTGCCTGTCTAGATGCCTTGTACCTTCTTTGAAGGAGTATTTGATCCTTGTTTTGGTCATGATGAGTGCAGATGTTTTGCAGCCTCTGACTATTTTGTTCAGTTGTCTTCTCTTCCACACACCTCCTTTCTGTGAATGTTTGACTTCCTTGTCATTTGGGGGTGGGGGTAGAGGGATAAAACTTTCCATTATACTGGATTTTCTAATCACAAATAAAACACTTAAATCTAGAATATCCAAATTCATTGCAAACTTCAGACCTTCTGATCCTGCCTGTCCAGTCCCAGAAGTGCATGCCTGAGAGTTTGTTCAGTGAGTATGTCTACTCTGCATTTTAGCACGCAGAGATTGGAAAGCTTTTGGAATGAGAATGGAAGTATCAGACATCCACCTTATAATCTAAACACGAAGTAGTGAGTGTTTCAAACCACTGAAGATACAAATACAAACACTGTCTCTCTTAACTCATTGTCCTTTCCTCTACTGAAGTTCTCTCAAGATGATTCCTTTAGTTAATACCCTCGTTAAGTGGCACTAGCTCTGGTTGGCGAGCAGGAGCTGGTTAGGCGGTTGCTTGCAGAGGCTGTTAGTTTGATTTTGTGCCTTACCTAAGTACAATGCAGGTCCAAATGTGCACACATGGAGGGATAAGGTGAAGGCAGAACAATTGAGCCCCAGCTGTGCTTGGGCTGAAAGAAAATCAGAAAGGCAGCACAAATTTCACGCAGTTATTTCTATGCGTACCTGACTCAGGGAAATATTTAGCGAAATCTTGCCTAGCAGCTAGTGTTCAGGTAGGAAATGTTTTAGCTAGGCAAATGCCATCCTGTAAGCAACAAATTGCTATTAGTTAATCTTAAATACTGTCACATAATTTTTAGTTACTTGTTTTGACCCTTTACTTTTGCTTGGACAGTTTGTTTTTAGTCAAGTAAGTGGTTTACTTGTGAGGGAATCAACTTGATGTTGACTTTATGTTTAATTGCTATGAATGGCTGTGAGGAAAGGGTAGCTAAACAGTAATTTGCTAAATGCATTGTAATTATTTTCAAATAACTAGCTTGGTGCTGGTTTTTGAACACTGAAAGTAGATTGTTCTACAGTTACCCCAGTAGGCAGAAGTAAAGCAAATTCCTTAACTGACATGGATTTCAAGGTGGAGCTGCTGGAGGGAGGCAGCTTGTCAGCCAGCAGCAGAACAGGGTCACATCCAGTTCTGTGCTGACATGGCTCAACATGCACATAGAGCTGTTCCTCGTCCCAGTCCCCTCGTAGGATGGGGTGATGCTGACTATACCAGAGTGTGCCTTTTTTTTCTTTCTTTTGAAGTAAAAAATTGGAGGTGATGTGAAGAAAGAACAAGTTGTGCCTTTCTAGGCAAGTTTAGCGTGGCTGTAGTAGTATGTCAGAAGTCACTATGAAATAAGCGTGGTGATGGAGCATGAAATCCAAGTCGAAATCAATAGAATTGGATAAATCTTATGCAGTCTGCTGTTTTGCTTGGATTAGTACCTTGTAATGGCCAACTTTTTCAGAAGTAAGTACTTTTGGAGTTGGTGGCTTTTGAAGGCTTACGCGCWTTAACCAATACTTCCTTTTTATTGATACTCTGAACTACTGGTTCAGAAACAATATGTTCACCTAATTATCTTCGTATTGATCCGGTTCTGTTTTTCCTTTGAGCGTCCTGGTCCGGATATGTAATACTCTGGTGGTAGGTTATTCAGTGAGTTTTGTATAGTTTAGTTAGTTGTACTGTAGAATAATTCCCTTCTGAGGGGACTCAGCTGTTGGGACTAAAAGGTGCTCTGTATTTGCCRTTACTAAGTAATAGGCTTTTCTTAATCTGATGGTTTACCAGCCTATGCCGTAGACTGACACATTTGATTTGCCTCCTGCAGGCATATAACCATGGCTAGTATTACTGTTTGCTGCTTTACAATTTAATTAACACAAAGTCACCAAAATTTTTAAACTAGCCCCTAAGGCTTCAACTGTGAAGAAACATGTTAAATATGCTCTGCTAATGCCACCTGCTGATGCTGAGAGTACATATCTGCCTGCAGTTCCATTTTATTCCAAGTTATTGTATGCAATCCTATAGCTGTTTGGTGGCAAATAAGTTTTCACATTTTATGTCCTAGTGTTATTTTAGTTCCATAGTAATGAATTAGTTCCAACTCTTATTCTAGCATGAAGTRATGTATTTTAGCTGTAATTCTAATTCAATTCTTTGTCCAATTCAAGTTTATAAAAGAGTCCCAGTTCTTGTTCTTATGTATACTAGTTAAGCTATTTATTATTAAACATCAGACTTATGGTTTTTATAAAACTTGGGAATTACTTGTATCTTATTGTCTCAGCRGTTTAATATTTTAAGTATGAAAATGTGTGTATAACTCCTGGACTTTGAATACGCCACAGTGGAGGTAATTTCRTTTTTGTGACCCAACATATAAGTTCACTGCAGCACTAGGTGATACTTCTGGCCCTTCCTGACCACATTGTAGGTAAGCTATGTATATGTATATTTTTGATGATATGAATCCTAAACCTACCTCTTGATTGATGGCTGACACAGAYTTTTCTGTCAATAGGACTTGAAGGCATATTGCAGTTTCATGATTTTGCTTTTCTCTTTAGGATGTATTTTGCAGTGGATTGTTTGCATTTTACATGTCTGAAATGTTTGAATTTCTTTGCTGTTGCACTTCAGTGTGATGTAAACCACGTAAAAACTAACCACATGCTAGAATTGACTCGTATCAACTTGTAAATGAAAGACTAATTGACTGGATCAGAGGTTATGATGAAGTTATATAGAGGTTTTATGCGATTGAAACTCTACTCTTGACGTTGGAAACCCCTTGTATAGGGGAAGCTTTAAAAARGGACAAGACAGAATAGTTCATTTTCCTTTCTGTGCCTTGATACTGTTTCCATTGCATTTGCAGTCCCTGAACTTGGGAGCGTTGTTCTGCTGTGTTGTAGTTTGGTTAGGCCATGGGCAAAGTTAAGTAGTCAGCCCCCCAGCTGAGAACCCCCCTCTTCTCTCCTTGGCCTCCCCCTTGCTGTATCTCTTGCTGGTCAGTAATTGCAGAAGGCAGAGCCTTGCTAAGGTGACACTGTCCCTCTGACAGTACAGGGCTGTTGTGGGAGGAAATATGTCATTAATTTCAAGACTCTTATGCTGTAGCTCAGTAGATTATGTGCTGTGGTATCTTAAATTGACATTTGTATTAATCCCAAGTGGAGGTTTTGAAGGTAATCTAAAAGAAGCTGGTAAAATGTACTCTCTTTGTGCTTATTCTCTCTTCCTCAGCCAACAGCAYGCATCTCTGGAATAGACTGTGCCTTGGTGCTGTGATAATTTGTAATAGTGGCTGAGCATGGTTGTTATAGCAGATGTGAGCTGATAAATACTTGCTTTGCCAAACTGAGAGGCTGWACGTGTGGAGACGTGATGCTTCCAAATAGATACAGGACAAAGATCATGTCCTTTGAAAATCACTGTAGCAGAAAACTAGTGCTAAATAACACCCCTCATGAGCACAAATATTAGAAGAGGCCCAGGCCTAATCTCTAAATATGTATGGGTTTTGGTTTTCAGTCTTATGTCTAATAGTGGCTGTTTGTTTTCATATTTGTGGCAGATGGGACAGGTGAGGGTAGGGAGGAAGTAGGGAGACTGAGCAGGAKAGAGGAAACTACATCTCATCTGTGTCTGGGCATACTTCTGATGCACAGTACCTGAATTCTGAATGTGTTATTAGAAGTCTAAGACAAACCGAAAAAGTGCATATCTAACTCTGGCAAATTGTTCTGGATATGTATAAAAATTGAGCAAATTCCTGTCAGTTCAGAAGCCTGCAGCTTGCAGGCACACTTTGGGATAGATTTTTGAATGCATAAACACTGACAAAAGCTTTGCCCACCTTATCTAACCTGCAAAATATGAACTGGAAGAGAAGGGCAATGCTGTTTATCTGTATTACCTCCTTTGCACTCACATTTTCATTAAATTTTAAATTGCATTTACAGGTGTTTGGTGTCAGCAAGAAACTTTTCCTAGCAAGGCTCAGATTTAGGACTTAAGGATCAGAAATGGCAGATTACTTCCACCTATCCCCATGGTCCTATRTGAAGCCACACCTCAAATAMTGTGTTCAGTTTTTAGCCCCTCACTGCAAGACAGACACTGAGGTGTCAGAGCATGTCTGAAGAAGGGCAATGGAGCTGATGAAGGGGCTGGAGCACAGAGCTTAGGAGGAGCGGCTGAGGGAGCAGGGGTTATCTAGCCTGGGGAAGACTCAGGGGAAACCTTACCGCTCTCTACAGCTGCCTGAAGGGAGAGTACGGTGAGGTGGGAGTTCATCCCTCCTCCAGAATAACTACCCCTAGGACAAGAAGAAATGGCCAGGGGAGGATCAAGTTATACATCAGGAGGAATTTTGACATGGAAAAAGTGGGGAAGCATTGGAGCAGGCTGCCCAGGGATGTGGTGGCGTCACCATCCCTGGCAGTGTYCACAAAGTGTGTAGRTGAGGTGCCTGAGGACATGGTTGAACAGGCATGGTGGTGAAGGGTTTGTGGTTGGACTCAACAGTCTTGAAGGTCTCTTCCAACCATAATGGTTCTATGTAGCATGCTACCTGTTAGCYAAGAGCTCTGCTGAAGAGGCGTGTTTACAGGGTGGACCTACTCCTTCCAGCACGTGGTGATCCCCGTCACGGCATCTGCGACAGGGAGGGCTTCCCTGCTCACAGCTCACTGCTTGCCAACTCAGGCCATGCCTCTGCCCAATCTCTGGCTGCCTGTTGACAGTCTGGTGTGGCAGCATATTCTGTAGCTGCTTTATTTTTATGAACTGGAAATGGCATTATATGGATGTAGGCTTAGCATTAGCCTGTGATTGATGTGTTTTTTCGCTAGGTAACTTAGCATGTGCAGAACAGATATGTTTCCCTGCGCACAATAGGTTCATTCTTCCCTAGATAAATGTAATGTGAGTAATTGCAGTTCATCATATAAATAACCACATCGGAGACTCTTTTTAAGCAATAATGGATTTTGCAAAATATCTTTTCCTACGTGAGATTTTATTTTTAAAGCGACGTAGTGCTGTCCATCAGAAAGAGGGTTTCTAAGCTTGCATCTTAGAGCACTTTATTATAAGCCGATCTGACAGCCTTTTGATTTTGGAAAGCAAATGCATCTTTAAAGATCTAACTGCCCACYTTTTGGGGTGATGGAGGAGATCCTTTCATTATCAGCTTCCCAAACTTTTCCCAAACAACTCAGTGGTGCAATAAAAAAAAATTCCCATAATGAAAAGAGACGATGCTTTTATGTACTGTAAATGCTGATTCAGCAGTGGTGACATCAGAAGGCTACATGGAGGTGTATTTAGTGTAACAGGACATATATATGTGTATATTTTTCCACAAGCACTTAAATCATGGAAAAAGAGCATGAAATGAACTTAAGAGGAGAAATATGCATCYCTAAATAATGAGAAAGAGAAAGGAGACTTAAAGAGATGTGATGGAAAAGAAAAGATAGGATCCTAAAGTGACAACTGTCTGTGGGAGAGCAGGAGATACCTAAAACATAAGAAGCCTCCTGCTACATCCAAAAGCTGGGTGGTTTATTCCAAATATTTTTCCATTTTGTATGTATGCACCCTAGTACCAATATGTATAYAATAAATCAAGATAATWATAGTAGTACACACAAGAGATTGTAAATATGAGTGAATCTTKTGTAGATTYATTGAGAATGAARTGCTAATCCTAAATAACTAAAAGGCTCTCCCTGTTAACTTGAGGGTATGTCTGTGTTTTCTCTCTGATCTGATGATATATTTTTAACTCTCATCTTCTCATGTGTAACTTCAGTTCATCGCATCAGTTGTGCATCCTGGCATCCCTCCAGCCAAATGGCAAAACACCTGGCTATACTCTTACCTCGGGCTGCAGTGCTTCCATGGAGCTTTTCTGCTTGGATAATGGCCTACTATGATCCTTGTGCCTGGGCACTAAAACCTAAATGGATGACAGCTACTGTTTCATTACTGTTGGCCCCTTTCATCTTGTAAGTAGAGGACAGTGCCTCTGTTCCATATGTTGTCTGGAAATGCGGAGCTGCCCTAAAAGTGTTTAAGCCACATTAGGTGGCTCAGTGGGGAGGAAGGTTATGCAGATTTGCAAAGTCAGAGTTCTCTGCTGTCATGATGAATTGCAGTCAATACTATAATACCTCTGCAGAACCCTCAGTTTCCTTTTTAACAATATTTCCAATGCAGTGGTGTATACAGAAAGGAAGCCTTTGTGTGTGTGCTGCTGAACCCAAGTTCCTTGCATATTGAATGAGAACCTGTGATGAGGAGAAATGGCTTAAGCTAACTTAGAAAAACAGCTCAAGCCTATAAATGAATGAAAGGGGAAGTGGAATAGCACAGCTGCTTTATGCAATGGCTAGCCTGTCTTCAAGGAACTTGGCCGTGAACAGACACAAGCCTGGCGGTTATTACTTTTCCCTATGGGCAATTTGTATTCTCGAGGAGCGAGTGCCCTCCTGTCCCTGTCTCAGGGTGGGGGTGGTGGTGTGCCGGGTGGTGCATGTGCTCCAGTTGTGGTAAATAAGGTCAATTAGGACACTGTAGGCTTTTCTAAAATCCCTGGATATTTCTTCTACAGTTTTCAAAAATGTAAAACACCAGTTCTCTTGATAATACGGTTGAGGCAAGATGCCCAGAAAGATGACATATGTTGTCTTCCAACTACTGCAGCTCCCTGGTCTTACATATTTCTTGAAGCAGTAAGTGCTGCTCTAAGAATTGCTGCTTGAAGTGACTGCTGCTGTGGAGAGCTGCTATTCCCTGAYGGCCGAGCTGTGCTACCAGATGTTACTTGGGCAGCAGGAAGAGATGTGCAGCAAGCAAAAAGACTGTACTGGCTGTATGCATCAGTGGTTTAAAACCTGGGCATTAATGATTATACTCAGAATAACTTKAAATATTACCTTGGTGTAAACTGTTGGTATAGCTTTTTGTTTGCCATGATTTTGAAGAACTTATTGGGAAAAGGAAGAGATATGTTATGACCATTTTATTTTTTTATGACCATATTATATGTTATGCCTTGCATATGGCTGCCAGCATTCAAGTGTTATATTATATACGGATATCAGTTTATCAAAGTATTTGAAATAGAAAGGCACTTGAGACTTGTGRGCAACTTTTGATGAAGATCTATAGCTGGGGAGTGTCCTAGAGAAGCATGTCTGCTGGTTACTGCTATGGACTCAATAGCACGAAGTGCTGTTGGAGTCTTGCAGTGATTATTATTTTAATCTCTTTTCACATGACAATATTAAAAAAAAAGACAAAGGAAAGTGATAATGAGTACTGACAGCTAAAAAGATCTGCTTTTAGATGTGAAAGTAGAGTTTCCTGCAAGAGTTGTGGGAGAGGAGAAATTTTAAGCAATAGAACTAGGTTAACACGTGGGACGAAGACTCCTGTGGGGCAAATTCYCACAGGGAATTTGCGGTGCGTGGAGGAGTGGGGTCAGTGTTGGAGAGAGTTGAGAATTGAAGGTGCACATGAGATTTGGGAATAAAGTCCCATAGTGATGTAGAAAACATAYGGCCCTCCATCTTCCGCTACATTTAGGATATTCCTTCTCTAATACCTTAAATCAGACCCTTTTCTTAGGGGCAACAAGGTTTCATCTGATGTTTGCCAGAACAAGCATTCGGGTTAGACTGCCAAACACCTTCACTAATGCTATTTTGGTCCAAAGTAACAGTAATTGCTGAAGAAGAGAAACTTGATGATTTGCATTAGGCAGCAAATCTTAAACACTAATGAATTGCCTACCTGCTCCTGCGCATGGCCAGATAAACAAGATWTAAACTCTGTGGAAAAACTTAGGAAATGTACTCAGTGCTTCCTACTATTGAGTCTTATAGGAACCCGATGGCCTCTTTGTAGTTATTGGGGGGTGTTTGCAGCTGTAGTCAGATATTTAAGGCAAACTGATATACTGGCTGGCTATTCAGAGTTGCTATTTTTTCCTTGTGTTGAAGCATTTTATAACAAGTTGGTGGAATTCCCATATTTTTTACCCTGGAATTGAGTTTACCTCAATTTGATTTTTTTTTCTAGACCAGTTAATGTTCATGATAAAATAAACAAGGTYTACCACTGAAATGATAGAGCAAAAATAGATTATGAAATAGCAACTACCATAAAATCATACCTAACTTTGTATGCTGATTTTTCACACTGACCAGAATACTAGTTTCTTGATCTGATAAAGCTTCAGAAAAGTTGTATTTTCTCCTTGAATTTCATCCTTGTGTTGTTAGAATTAATTGGAGAATGGTAGAATTACAAATCTCTAAGGCACCTAATAGCTTTACAAAATTATTTGTCATAGAACTGATTCTTTGTTCAAATGCCACGTTATATTTTGTACCTTCATCGTAAGGGCAGCATTTTCCAAGCAGTGAAATGCGTCAGTCCAAAGTTTGCGGGCTGCGTTCGACCAAGAGGTCGAAATCTTTCCCTCGGGGAAGACGACGGGTCAATAAGGGGYGTTTTGACTATTGATGTGAAAGGAATTCTCCCTGAAAGACTCTGCTCAGTACCTCTTTTCCCTGGTTATAATCAGGGTTTTAGCCAGCCGTGATCTTCCTTCTGAAAACATAATTTTTGGTACCCACTGTCTGTGTGTCAGTAACACTGCCAAGATGAGAAGGAAATGCAATGCTTTAACCTTTGAAGTCCTTTGGACTTGCAGCCAGTCYAAGGGACCCCAGTCAGAGGAATTTGCAAGATTTAAATGAACATTTGGAGGTCGTTAAACTGTGGCTAGTGGGATCATACCAGCACGTAGACAATAACTGACTAGCACTTCAATATCTTGTCACCTTTAGCATAACATTGGAGAAACAATATTGTTTGTTTTCATCATTTTCTGTCCATTATGTTGCAGCCCTCAGTTATAGTTTCTCATTTTAGGTACCATGTTCAGTTTTCAAGTATTTCTGAATGCATTGAAAATGTTAACGCTTACAACCTAGCAATAGCCTTGGGAGTAAAAAGGTAATTTATTTGCTTACAGAAGAGTTCATTTCCTAGCCTGACACTCAAAAGAAGCCAAATGCCGGCTTTGTCTTAATAGTTGAAAATTCAAAATAAATGAAGCTTATGTAAAACGGCACTAACGGACTAGAGCTACAGTGGACTGCTGAAATTGGATTTGGTTAGCTATAAACATCATTAGCTTAAAGCATTCTAGCTTACCAGGCAGTGCGAGCGCTCATAGGCTGGGATGCAATAATGCTCTCCTCTTTCACATTTTAACTCCTTGTGGAGATGCTAAAGCCAGCTGAATATAGGCTTTGTACAAGCTAAATTAACCATGCATTCCTTGGGGGGTTATGGCAAACTGTGAGGTTTATTTGGTGTTGAACTGTGCTAAAGATAACATGACAGTAACCCAAAACACACTGTACTTGCAATGTATTAATTGTGCTTGTGTGTACTTTAGATCTTTTTTTGAGATTGCATTTATTCTCATATAACTGATTTTGAAAATCTGTAAACATAGTTTGTAAACGTAGCCTTAATATTCTCATGAAATGAAATACGACTGTTGGATCTTGGCTGTGTATTTTCTTTTTAGGTTGAATCATAGTAGTGGAAACTTGCATGCAAACAGCTGATGTGTTTCAGTCTTTCTGCAGTACCTTATTTTCCCAAGTCACTTACTCATGCGTGTTATGTGGAGCTGTGTTAATTTAGTCCAGCGATTAATGTTACTTGACCTCAATCTTGGTTCTAAGCAGGATGGAATCAGCCAATAATTAGGCATCTCTGTACCAATAAAACACTTCAATTTGCACACATGGGACCTTCATAACATTCCAAGGGTACAAGTGTATAGGTTAAGTCCCTGCAGACTAGGTCTAATACATAGTGTCTTGGTCTCTTTCAGATGTGCAGCTCACTTGGAACAAGTAAACCTGTGTTCTCACAGCATGAAAACATTGTTTTATGAATCCTTCCACCATTGGGCTGTTTCCAAATAAATCCTGAGTGTTCAGGTTTTACCTTTCATCTGACAATCTCCAAGTGCTTGGTGAAACTGAGATGACTTGTGTTACATTGCTCTACTTGTCCTGTTTCTATATTACAGGTGTAAGAATACATGAAAGCAGGGGGGAAGGAAAAAAGGAGAAATAAAGAGAAGTTGTGAAAAGCTGAAGGGCTGGAAGGGTTTTTCAGTATAGGATATCGTTTTAAATTGCAGTTACTGCATGAGGTAACAACTCATTCCTCTCTCCCCCTCCCCCCCATTTCACAGGTCACTTAAGGTCTCTTGGAAAATGTTTCAGAAGAGGGAATTTCATCCTATATTTAAAAAGCAAAACCGCTGTAGAGATATTTGAGGATCATAAGTGCTTACTACTACTGAGAAATATACTACAAAGTGAGTATTAACACAGCATGTAGTACAGTTGAGTTCATCCATTTTTGCAGTATGTGAGTCTTCTAATATGTAGAATATAGAGAAACTGATGTACTTATGCTCTTATTTTGGAGCTAATTTCACTAGAGGTAGCTTGCATCTTTCAGCCTATCTTTTAGCACTGTAGTTATCCATTTATTTTCCTCTCTGGGTAGAGCTCATTGTAGATAGGAAGCTTCTGAAAAAAGAAATACAATAAACATTTGTGTTAATTATATCACTTCCTCCTACTCTTCTCCCCTGTACCATATGTTCTCTTCTCTCTCTGCCTCTCGATTTTTTTTTTTTTTTTTTTTTTTTTTTTTTTTTTTTTTTTTTTTTTTTTTAGGACTTGATAAGTGTCTCATCAGGAGGTCACAAAAGTAAGCTCTGGTGATGCAAATATGACCTTATTCTTGGTTTTTATTATAAGCAGAAATATATTTGAGGCTAGAAAGAGGAAAGACCAATGGATTGGTTTGTCAGGTAAAGGCACCTTAGGTATTTGTTTACAGGACTTGTCCTCAGTCTGTGCAGGCTACTTGAGCTTTTGTGCCAGAGCTCATGCTGCTCGGTGCAGTTGACCTGTCTTTCCTTTCTCCAGTCCCTTGGTTATTTTCTCTCAAGGTGGCCAACTGGAAACAGCTCTGAGTTTTCACCATGTTCCTCTGAGCATGCCTATGACTTTGTTAAAAAATGTAGTGCTTCCCATGTGTCCAACTTCATTTTAACTTTTATGGGGGAAGTAGCTTCTTTTGCTTTGTCATATACTAAAATGTACCATTGCAGTTGATCATCAAAGAGCAGGCCATACCTGTATTTGCCTCCCTTAAAGTGGCAGGGAGAAAGAGCTCCCCATACAAAGTTACTAAACTGAATTGTTCTGTTTCTGAGACCCCTGGCATATTATAACTTACCTTTACCTACTGGTACTGGGCTGCACTTCAGCTGGGGAAGGAAGGCTTATTGGGCAGGGATGCATGTTCATTTTTTGCTTGGTTTTWATACTTTGATTTTTTTGCTAGCAGGTTCTTCTAAGTTCAGCAGTTATGCACAAAAGTATAAGTATACGATAGCAATGCAACATTATTTCTAAAATAAAAACCTTCATTATTATGAATCTCTGAAACTCAGAAGTTTTCTGACTTCCTTTAGGGTATCACAGATAGTGCTAAATTGTGAAGGCCGCTGCTGTATTTGCAGTATAGAGGACTGGAACCTTTCAGCAGAACCTACCCCAGAGCAGAACTCTTTCTCGCCTCTGTTTCGACTTTCACTGACCATGCAAGGCTGCCCTAGAGACTGTTTCCTGTGTTCTCCCATGTTGTCAACATGAGGAGATCCTGAACAGGGTAACATGGCAATTTTGAACCTCGGGTCTTGACTGCAGTGATCTGCATAGCAGGCACCGACCAGCAGCAGTGCTCGGGCCAGGAGGCTGCTGACTCCGCTGCTGAGCGCTTGCATAGACATGTGTCTGAAGCACTGTTGCGGTGCAGGTTTGCCTCCCATTCACTGAACGAGCAAAAGGAGCCAAATAACTGCGTGAGGGTACCCGTGTGCATTAGTGAGAGATGCTGAGAGCACTTTCCAGTGTAAAAAGGGATATAAACATCTGGTGGCACAAAAGGAGGTGGCTGCTCTTGTACTGCCTGGCATAAATGTCTTTTTCAAGTGAACATTTTCTGAAACTGGTAGGGGTAGAAATAGTTTCTGTATCAAATATAAAGTGCACAGGTCAGTTACTCATGCTAGGTGTAAAAGCTGTGAGCCAGTTTGATATTGGAGGTGGAATATAATCAGGGCATGACAAGCAGCTTTGTTTTTTCTTCTTGCCAATAATTAGTGATGGTTTTAATGCATATGAAATTTCCCAGACTGCTAAGCACCCGGCTGTGGTGTGTGAGCTTTCACAGTGTCTCGGATTCCTAGCAATGCTTTAAAGGAAGGAGGCGAACTTGAAGCAGGCAAAGATTTCTTCATGCAAAGAGCAAGTTAGTCCTGCACCCGTCCTGCCTAAGAGCTAGCACAGGAATCGGGCCAAACCCCGGCAGGAGCGGCAGAGCATCAGCTTGCCCTCCTCTTGCCTCGCTATCTCTGAAAAGGTATATTCAGAAATTATAGATGCGCGTAGGAGTGCTGTAAGAGCTGCCTCATTCAGTAGAGCTGGTTCGTGAGCCATGTGCTGCTGTACAGTTTTTGCCCGGCGGGAGCCAAGCACCCGGTGCCCGGGTCGTGGTTCCAAGGCTGCTTCCACCTCCCTGCTGGGCGCTCGCCTTCGTGTGGGGCTCGACCCCGCACGGGTCCCTCCAGCTCCCGGTCCCGGTGCCCTGCGCGCGTCTTGGCGCCCCCCGGTCGTTTTTCTGCGGCGGATGCTGAACCGCTGCTCGGTCTGCCGAGCCCCCCCTCGGGTGCCTTGAGGAGAAGCCACGCRAACCCCCCCGCAGGTGCGGCGTGTCCCGCGTAGGGAGCGCGGGGGGACCTACCTGGGCCGCGGAGCCGGCGCGCGCGGAATGACTCAGCCCGGGGCTCCGCGCCGCCTCGCGGGGAGCCCGGAGCGCGGGCTGGAGCGCAGGAGGGCGGGCGGGCTGGAGAAGCATCCAGCGGGAGCGCGGATACCTGGAGCCGCCCTCCCGCCCATCCCGCGGCGCCTTCTCCGCGCGGCTCCCGCGGACTTTGCGCGCTCCGGGCAGGCGCGGGCGCCCTCCCTCCGGGCCGCCTCCTCCCGGGCCTGCCTCCCGCTCGCCCTCCGCGCCAGCCCGTTAAAAGGAGGCTGCTCCGCGCCGCTGGACCAGCGCGCTGGCTGCCGCGATGCGGGATGGAGGCTGGAGGCTGCCGGCGAGCGAGCGGGTGCCGCTAGGCACCGTCCCCCCGGCCAAGTGAGCAGTCCCTGCGAGAAGGCGGCCTGCCCATTGGGATCGATAGTCTGATTTCTGGCTGCCGAGGGCACTTTGGAGCAGCTCTAGGTCACGGAAGTAACTCGGGCGCTCTGCTGACTGCGGAGTTGTAAAGAACTACCTGCAAGTGGCTGCGGTGGTGCTGGGAAGCGCTTTGCTGTTACCAAGGACACAATAGTTTTCAAGTCATTAGAGCGGCTCTTCTGTTCCTCTCTGCCCATTACCCAGAGAGGGTCATTCCTGGGAGGGATGAGGATGGAGCTGTGACTTCTTCCAGTGTTGCTTTGGTGGGGGGCGGGGGGCAAGGGCGGGAGCAGAGGCTTTAGCGAGCAAAACCCCCTGCTGCTGCAACCGGCTTCACTCGAATTTCCCAAGTCTTTCCAGGCACAGAGAGGCACCATGCCAGAGGCTTGGAATCTTCTTCGGGCTTTTTGGGGGGTCTTCTTTATCTTCTGGACAGCCTTTAACACAGCCTTAGTGGATGTGGTTGGATCGGAGCAGCAGATCCCCTTGTCTGTGTAAGTGTTTTCATGCTTTTGCATCATGCTCAAGGGTTGGAACTTGACTGCTGAAGTTATGTTTTATTACAGATGAATTTACCTGTTCAAGGCACCTTTGTGCTTGTCAGCTGTATTTGGAGCCGTGTTCTTTAATGCATGCGGTGCTACTTTGGTTTTATTGTAAGAGCCTGTGTTGGAGGGTCTGGCTATAGACACCGGTATTTACTGAAGTTGGTGCTGTTCCCTTAACTCATTCTCCTATGAGAATTTATCATCATAAACCATTCTGCTATTTTACCAGCTGCTCTCCTCTCAATGATGTCTGTTTGTATGGTGCTAATGCCTATTTCTTTACAAGTTGATTCTTTAAATTAAAAAGTGCAGGTCAGGTAGTTTGATCCGAGGCCCTTGTGCTGACAGAGCTTGTGCATGAATAGCTACACTCAGCTTGTGCTGTGCTGAGGTTCCTTAGTGATCTGTTTAATGCAAAATTGCTTGGATCCTTCTGAGTGCAGCTGAAGCTGTTACAGCCTGTGTTGCTTGCTATGACATGTGTATTACATTTCTTCCTCTCTCCCTCTATCTCTTCCTTTTTTTTTATTCTCTCTCCATCTTCACAGCGTGAAGCTCTGGGCCTCAGCGTTTGGTGGGGAGATCAAATCTATCGCAGCCAAGTACTCGGGTTCGCAGCTCCTGCAGAAGGTAAGGATCTCTTCAGTTGTAATAAGCAGGCTTTTTAGCAGAGAAAATGGAGGCAGATTTATTTTTTTTCTAAGTGGGAAAGCAGAGCAGTGCATCCTTTGGTCCAAGGTCTCTTTCTGCTTTGCATACTGGTCCCCGGTGCCTCTTTGCACCGCACTATCTGGAGACTCATGGATTAAACTGGCTTATTTTTGGGTTGATGTTTTTGCTATCAGTAGAAAGTCAACTCCAATGTCTCTTTCTTGCGAAGTCGAGGTTGAAGAACTGAGGACTGCGGCTATTTTGTCTGGTTGCCGCATTGTGGTKGTGAGGTTTCTGTGCAGAAACAGCTGCTTCTCGTGAAAAATGTTAACTTGGTTCAAGGAGCAGAATTTTAGTGCATATTTGGTTATTCTTTTTACCTTGTGCTTAATGCATGTGATTCCCTGTATCAGAAAAGAGGGCTGCCCTGTTGTTTGTCATCGCCGCTGTTTTTACAATCCCATTATTCCCCAATCATCTCAACCCAGTGCTGGGATGTATTACATCATTACAGATAAGCGGAATGAATGTGGTTATCTTCCTGCTCAGCTGCACAGCTGGGTAATAAGCTAGTGAAGTATTGCAAAAACTTGAGAAATTGGTCTAAGTCTGCGTAATTGGGGTAGGGGGTAATGAGAAAACAGATCTGAGTATTAGACACATATCAGGGACGGCATCTCTTCTAATTTCAATATGCAACCTATATTAAAGTTCCATAGCCTAGACAGCTTATTTTTGTTGCAGTTAATTAAAAAAATGAGGAATATGTTAAAAAGATCCTAAGATTACGGTTTTGCAGCGTTTAATATGCGATCCTCCAAAGGAGATAGGGAAATGGCAGAAGCACCGAGGCGTTTCCAGGCTACAAAGCTGCAAAGACCACTCGTTCAACCCACAGGTTAACTTTCTGCTGCTGTTCAGATGTGATTTTAATCCAGAGTAGCATTTTGGTTTTGGTCTGTTTACAAAGGAAATTATTCCCTCAGGTCATAGCATTTATTTTGAAAGTTTCATCCCATTTAAGAACCATGTAATGGATGGTATGAATAGCAGTTCATACAAAAAGCTTATACTGTCAATTTAAAATGAGGTAACTAACCTAATGATTGCACATGAGTTCCTTAGTAGTATCTGTTCAGGCTGGTATACTCAGGATTGAAAAATATTAACTTCATACTAAGCTAAAATACAGTCCCATTATGACCAAACGTATTTGAGATCTGTTACAGCCTTTCAAGGCCACTAGATAGTCTGACTCTTAGTATGTTTGACAGATGTTTATTTTAATCTGGAATTCTGGGCTCGTTGGCTTTGTAATAGTTCTAGTTCATGCTCTTTCAAATCTATGTAGTTGTATGTCATCACATTTGCTTTATAAATGGAGTTTACAAAAGGAAAGAGCACTTCGGTTCTGCATGGTTTTGATTAGTATCTAGTCAAATATTGTTATAATGTTTTAGCTCTTAATTGAGCCCCAACAAGCAGGTTGCTTAATCCATCTTTGGAATAATTCCATTCCTAATGTTTTGTACTAAAAAAAAATGATTTTTTAGAAATCCAAGCATAAATAGTAGCACTTACTAGTATAATGTGGAACATGCTGTGTTTTGTGGTGGTGTTAAATACACAAAGAAACAATAGGAAATCTTTAATCATTCTTCTTTTCCTCATAGTAGATACTGCTGTCATCCTTTCTGTAATGCATTTACCCCATCCAGTAAGATTTCTTCTTACTGGCGGTGGTTATTGCAGGTAATTGGAAGCTATTCATTTTGCCTTTTCATCAGCATCCTTTCTGCTTCACCAACAAATCTACTCCTTTTTTTGGAAGGTGGATAGTTTATGTTCATTTTTAGCTATTTCATTTTGGTTTTGTGCTTTTGTTACGATCTTTCATTAAAGAGCAAAAGGGGAAAGACACTGTGCAGATATGACAGGTATTTAGAGCAACCTTATTTGGACTTCACATCCTTTAGCTTTTCCTTCTTGTCTGGCCAGGATTTGGAGAAACCCTAATTGCTTTTTAGTTTTATTTAAAGTTCCAAGTGTATGTGTTCTCTTAAGTTTGGCATTTCCTACTGCTGACTGTAGCAAATAAGCCTGGATGAGAACTGACTTTTTTGGGGGTATTGTTTAAGTGTGTATATTTTTTTTATAAGCTTGYGTGAATAAGCATGCACTAAACTTCAAGATTTGCAAGTATTTTTAAAGCACAAAGTCAGTGGCAGAAGTTGTCGTAACACTTGACAGCGGTAGGATAGTAGTGTTCTAAGTGGGAAAATTCGTTTTATGTCCCCCTCCCCACACACTAACTCAGCGTCTTGCTATTTACTRTGAACCTCTGGGTGATAAGAGTCAATATGTCTTATTGAAGTCCAGAGTCTTCTCTTAAAAATAGTGCTACTTTTAATATTAATAGGTGAATGCATATTCTCCGATCACAAATTAAGTGGTGTTAACAGACGAAGTTATAAAGCGTACACATAATGATGAACCTGGGCAATATAGATTTCTCAATTACAGACTGCTTTGAAGCACCACTTAGTTTTTTCACTTAGCAAGCCTTTATTAAGCTAATATAAAGATTACTTGATTCCTTTTGTTAGCATATGTGCTAAACATCCCACATGGAGAGGAATGCATTTCAAACCCAGGCACTGTTGCCATGCTCCACTACCCACCCCTTTTGCACATTAAAGGTCATTTGACCAATACTAGAATTTCATTGAATATCTGAAATTATGTGAGATGCTCTGGCAAAGTTTGGTTTTGCTGAGTGTTGCTATGAATATTGATTTTAGTTCTTAGAGTTATTTTTAAATTTTGTTATACTGTGAGCATCAAAATGAGTCAACAGCACTGTTGACCTCTTGACTTCTGGGAAGATGGTTAGAAATATTTTCATCACTTTTTGAAGCTATCTAATAAAAATCTGCCAAACTATGCTTACATTAACTCAATTGAATATTTTTTATCATTTTACTGTGTTACAATAACCTTAACTAAATATGCTTTTAGGATGTATAACATATGGGATATATATTTTTCCTCAGATCTGACTTTAGATGAAACACAGGCACTGTATGTATTTCTGACTTTCAGAAATGAAGATGATCTGCTTTTAAGCAAAATTRCTGTTTATCAATGCAGATTTTTTTTAGTACTCTGTTACTTATCTCCAAAGCAAAAAGGAAGGCTATTCAGTGCTCAAAATGCAAAGCCAGAAGAAAATGGGCAATATTGTCTGGAAGCTACCTGATTTAGAAGGGTTTTACAGTTGTCGTGTAGATTTGGCAGGGTTCAAGGAGCTGCTTGGTGCTGTAGAGACATGCATGCTGTGCAGCTAGTTAGCAAATGCTGCTGGGGCCTAAAAATCGTTGAAATTTTAATCCTCTCCTGTGTGATGTACATTACAATGTGTTTGAAAAAAGATATTATTTTCCCTTATGTTTTCAAAAGTCATTTGCTGTACTGAAGGTTGACACTTCTTTAAACGTTTATTTACTTGTTTTCATAACAGTCTGATTATGTTAGACCTGTGGCCGATGCAAGAGCATAGCCTGCTGGCAAAGCAAAGCTTTTTATGCGTGGGTGAAATGCAAGGGGTAGGTGCCAGGAAGATGCTCATGTTGGCTGCTACGAGTACAAATTTGGAAGGCCTGACTTTGGGGAATATTCCGATTCACATGCAATGTCCACAATAATAACTGTGTGTTCAGTTTGATGCTATAGCAAAGCAAGGATAGTAAAAGATAAAATACATGCAAGAAGATGCAGGTAACGCACCTTCTGTTAATGTTAAAAATAAGTGATGCTCCTGCGKTAAAGCTGCTCTAACCTCGACAGAGTATCGGGTTCTCTGAGAATGCAGGGGGTGGCTTGTGCTTTCTCAGATTTCTTTGGGAGGGACTTGTCCTACTGAGCTCTGATACTCCTTGATTTGGTTCAGAAGAGTCAATCCTATTTTAAAAATATAGGAGAAGTTTTGATTTGAGAAATAGGTGATTATCTGTCAGTTTTGCTCTCTGAGGTTTCTTACTGAAAGCAAGCTTGTTGAAAGCTATTGCAGATTTTCCTTATGTAAGGCGCTTCACTGAGTCCTCCCTGTTATGTAAGCACTTACTGCCTTAATTTCAAGCAGTCTATAGCATGCACATGCCTACTCCTTCCAGCAAATGCTTCCTCACATTAGACCTTCTCAGACTGGTGTGCTTTCTCAAAGCAGCTTTTCCCTCAGTGTAACATCCCTCTCTTTAAAGATTGAGAACTGCATTTTGTCTGAGCAGTGAGATTTGGTGCTCTGCCTTGACAGTTTCTTTACAGCTATGGAAATGTCTGTGCAAAATTAATATGAGAGTGATTTAGATCAATTAGCATTCAGTTGGTGTATCTGATTCATGTAGTGCATCTATCTTTAGTTTTAAAACATAGAATAGTGACTTAAATTCTTAGAAAAATTTAGTCTGATCATCTTGACATTAATTGCTTTTCTTTGATTTAGCCTTATGAAGTTTTTTGTGTTCTGGGTCTTTTAGGCTGATTTTTCTTTGAGCTGCTGCAAATACTGCTGCCTCCCTTGCAGGGGGGAAGGGTTGGTAACATTTAAAGCATAGATAGGWTTGCTTCAAGGGGCATCAATTTAAACTTTTGCCAGCTGCAGCTAACTATTTTAATCCTGCAGTAATAATATTGATTTTTTTCCCATAAAAAGGGAAAGAAAGAGCATTAAAATACTGTTAAATATATAAATGTGATTTTTAGGGTGTTAGCTAGGTGAATGGCATCAAGCTTATCAAAAGCGCTGTTTGGAATTAATTACTATTATAACCCCTGAAGTTTGGGTTTTATGAAATATACATCTTTTATCATTCTGTTAAAATCAAGCATTAGACAGTAAACAGAAATATACATGAGAGAATCTTAAAACATTCTGATTCTGATGGTTCACATGAGTGGTGCTCTGGACCTTATAAAGCTTCAACCCTCATCCAATCTAATTCATACAAGATTTGAGCTGTGTGTCTCACCAAGTTAGGCCTCTAATGTGGAAACACAGAGGTAAATTCTTCCAGAAGGGCATTATTTTTTTTTTCTTTTACAACAATAACAAAACCAACAACAACAGCAACAACAAAATCCTATTCCCCTAATGTGCTAGGTGGAGAAAGCTCTTACGTGCAAAATTGATTTTCAGGTAACGTAGACATGTAGGGAAATATCAGAGAGCTCTCCAAGTTACAATCACAAGCGCTCCCTTTTTTCAATAACAGAATATTTTTCCTTCTTTCTTGTGATAAAATTCCATTGTTTTTGGAGGAAATGATCTGTGTATTTCTGGGATTTGCAGGCACAGAGTGATCCACTTGTGTTACTGAAAGTATGTTCTGTTGTTGATGTGTAATAGAAATATGAGATGGTTTTAGTGAGGTTGATATGTGTGTTATTCTTTCAATAATGTCTTTTAATATGGAAATTGAGTGGGCAATCCAACTGGCAAACATTAGATTTTAAAAGGAAATGAATGCTAATTTGACTGCTTAATGCATTTATGACTGTTTGTTTTTATATCCTTTATTGGAAAATGGTAACATTTCAAGGTTAAGAGTCAGTCTCCATGCAAATTATCTTGACAGTGAAGGTACGTAGAGCCATGAATAGATGTTGCATTATGGTGGTGATTCACTTTTAAGCAACTGCTAATCAATACTCTACACTTTCAAATGTCATTACTGTTCTGTAGGGTACAATTTTTTATTTGTGATAATAAATGGCTTCACATTGTACAACACAAATTAGGTATTGATAGGACAGGCTGTGTTTTAAGTTGTTGTAGAAGTTTCACTGAAAAGTCGTCATGAAATGCTTTGATTATATACTGCTTTTATTAAGTCCCTACTCTTTTTTTTTTTTTTTTTTTTTTTTTTTNTTTGCAAAATTGCCTGGTTACTTTTGAGACCTCATGTCATATCTGTATCTTTGAGAGAGGCTGGGAAGGATCTTGTGCATCTTTCCAGAGATGATGAATTTCAGGGACAGGTGCTTTCTAAAAATGTCTTGCCCATAGATCTTATCGGTCTTCATGGATAGAGTTACTACTATTATTGTGGTTTGTAACTAGTGCGTTCTCACTAGTGGTATTGTGATAGGGCCTGAGGAAAATGTGCTTGGTCAAGAAAGGCAAGGACTCACTTGTATAGGGATGCATAGATAATAAAACCAACGTATTAATATGTGAGCTAAATTTCAAGACAGTTAAGTGCTCGAGATAGGTCCTCATTCCAGAAGTGAGTTGGTTGCATTTGCTCTGTTGCTGGGGTCTTAGTGACAGCCCTGCATAGTACCTCTGATTGCTGTAACAGCCTGAACCTGAGTTGGAGGAAATTTATTGGAGACCATGATTAAGAAAGACCAATAGTTAAAGATAACATAAAGCCATTTTAGCAGTCACTGGAAAATGGMGGGAGGAACAGGTATATGCTTACAGAGAGGTCTGTGCCTGCATGTGTAAAGCAGTGTGGGTTCAAATCATCTAGGTTCTTTTTGGTGGGGACTGGTTGTGTGTATATATCTGTGGGKTTTTTTTTTAATTAGCAATAATTTTGGAAGCAGAGATGGGCAGAATTGTTGCTTCTACTTCCAGAAAAATATTTATGTGAGTGGACATTTTAATTTTGCATAAATGGCATTGAAGAAACTGAGCTTGCTTATTAGCTTTCAATTATACTTGGGGTTTCTTGCATGCTAGCAGCAGAGATAAGCTTTCTTTTGTGTTACTTTTCATATATGTTTCTTTTGCACTTGCTGCAAGTGAAAGATTGTTCTCATCAATGTCTTCCCACTGTCCCTCTGGCAGCTCTACCTATTATGARCTATTATAGATATGTCAAGACACTGAGTTATAGAAGGGCTCTATGGAGGACCTCACTAGTTTGAGGTGTTCTTGCTACCCCTAGTATCTGAACCTGTTCTGAATATTCAGAGTAGATGAGGAATGTGTAGTCCTCAGATGCTTCTGTTTTGAGATGTTCTAYCTGGTTTCCAATATGTTAGGGGAAGAGGAGAAGAAAGAGAACTTCCTTTAACAAGGAAGTGATTTAGTGTCTTGGGTGAAGCCATACTTGAGCAAAACTACTGGAAACTTGAAAGAAAATATGGCAATAGCTGCCTTAGGCAGAAAAAAATGGAGAATATAGACTTGTTCTCTATAGTAGCAATAGATGAAATAGAGAAACTTAAATCACAAGTGAAATAGTCTTTCCTCAAGTCAAAAACTTAATTTTCTTTAGTGAGGGACTAGYCTGGAAATCTTGCACTGAGACTTTGGAGGTTACAGAGACATCCAGCACTGATAATACAGATCTRGTTGAATTACCTTGCAGTAGGAGGGTGAGGTAGGTGATCCTTACTTTTTTGTATCGTGCTTTTCTTTTGGACTATATATGATGAAAGTGATTATTTCTTTTTTGATCTCTATATCTGTATACTGTTAAGCTTGGTGTCTCCTTGGGACGTGGCTGGAGAGTCCTTCAATTTTAAGAGCAGAACCTGGTTGTAAAACAATCTTATTACCTCACAGATTAACTTGATGATGATGATTTTTTTTTTAAGAAAAACATATATTTATGTGATATTATTAAAATGCATGGATTATATTACAGAAGGATACATATATTAAAGGCAGAAGAAAAATGAAGCCTTCATCCATTTGACTTGAAGTCTAATTACAACATGGTGAGACTTCAGAAGGCTTAGCTTTTCCAGCTAACTTCCAACATATTTTTATTTAAATGCAGCTATCAAGTACATAGCTAATACTGTTCCACCAGAGCTTGTAGGGCAGAGTTTTATAGGGCTACCATGAGGTGAAAGAGAAGTAACTACTGCTGCTTAGATGCAAACTCCTGGTTTGTTCCTTCTTAGCTACAACATGCTGTTCCAGTGTTTTGCTATTGGTGATGRTTTTTATTTAGTTCAGTTCTTGGCCCTTCTTATTCTTCAGAGGAGCTTCTTGTAAGTGCTCTCTGCTGGCTTTTGATGAGAGTGTCTGTCGTCTTCTCCAGTCTATTGTTGAAACGATTAGATCCCAATATGTCTGTCTGAGGATCTCTGCTTGTAATCGGGATATGGGTAGAGTATGAGGGATTAACCTTTTGAGCCTGTCTGGCTGGATAATTTTTCACTCATCCAGCAGCCCACTTGTCCAGACTGTGATTTTTCCCAACTTGGATACAAAGATACTGTGAGAGACCTTGTCAAAACATAAATGATAATTACAGTGCCCTATTCTTTCCCAGATCTAATCATTTCATTGTGGAAGGCTTATGAGGTTGGTTATCTTGCTCTTTCTACTATTGTTTGTCTTTGTAGACCTCTTCTAGGTCACTGTTACAGACCATATTATACTATCTTCTGGTTACTACATTAGGTCTTTTCTATTAATGCTATAGGTTGTTAATCTAACCTAAATTCTTGTTCAGCCTTCAGGTGGACTTTCTTCCACAGACACGATTGTCTGAAAAGGAGAACGTATCTGTTCTTAGTGTCCAGAGTAATTTTCCACTAAGCTAACAGTGTGAACTGCAAAACTTTTCAATTTGTCATGGTAGGACAGGATTTTCCCTTCTAGTTTAGGAGCTAAACCAAACTTTTTTGGTCTCCTAGTTGCTTTACTCTCTTTTTTCAACCACAGAGTCTTAAGTGGTGTTTTACAGAAATGATGGGGCAGATGATGGCTTTTCTGTCTCTTTCTCTCTTCTATTTAAATTATTCTACAGTAGCAGTCAATGTGCTTCTTCCTGGATTTATGCACAAACAAGGATTTGACTTGCTTCCCTAAAATGCAGCCATCTAAAGCTACACTAATTTTATCTCCAGTGTTTTAGATAAAAGCATTTTGAAAATGCCATTTAGAAGTCATTACRAAAACTTCGGGCAGGACCACAGCATATAGTGTTCTTAGTGTTCCTCTAGGTCATGTTTTAATGTTTSGCTATCCAATRTGCTTGTGAGATTTTGTGTCAAGCTATTTAAGTTGCTAATTTTCAGGACACAAGAAAAAGCTCTACATACTATGGGTATTAAAAATTGATCTATTGGGAACACTTCATTGGCTACAAAACAAGATAATATCTTCCAAAGTGACTAAGCTGCAAAGATGAAAAGCAGGAATGTTCAAACTTCAGCTTTACCTTGAAGCTAAATGACTATCATTTTATGACAGCTGTGCAAAATCTGACTGCTGAGCTGTTTATACATGATGCTATCGTGCTACATTAATAGAAATTTTCACTGATAATGGAAATGGGTAGGAGGCTAGGAGTAAAGCTTTGTTATGACTTGCAGCCACTGACTATCTGCATCTAGCAGATTTATTGCCCTCTACACACATTGTGCCTTTTACAATATTTTCTGCCATTACTTCAACAAAGTACAATGTAAAAGATGGCATGTTATAGATGGCACTTTAACAGAAATCAGAGTACTCACTTCATGTTTTGGTCTTCTGCCTATCAGTACATAGTGCAAGACGACTCCACAGTAAAAGTAGAGATGAGTTCTGCCATCCCTTGGACTTGTCCATAAAAGACACTAAACAGAAAAAGAAGATAAGACTGGAGCATTTTTGTTGGCTAGCTCTTTTTTTAATTTTTTTTTTTTTTTTTTTTTTTTAGAAAATTAGTGCTGTCAAGGCAGTGGACTGAGATTCAGGTAACTGGCTTCTGTTTCTTCTGTGATAGCTGAAACTGCATGTCTGACACAAGCTGTAGAATAGGCTTATTAATACTATTTCTTGTTCAATATGTGCTCTGACTTTCTAAATTGTAGAATATTTTGGATCAGGAGCAACAGATCATGAGTTTAGCATATGGGAAGAATCAAGTGGTAAAGAACAGCACTAGCATGGATATGAGTGTAAAGCAAAGTTCATGGGATGCATCTCTTCCATGAACTATGAAGCATTCTTTTCAAGCATTTTGAAGAACAACCTGCTTTATGTGAGAGAGAGCCCTGAATAACTACCAAATGAACACATTCATTTGAAAGCATTATCATTTTCCCAGTAATAGTCAATATATTTAGTCCAAGGCTATAGTTGTACCTTGGATGGCGTGTTCTAAAACCATGTCATAATTCCCTTCAAAATTAAATGAAACTTTTCTGTCATCGCTGAGGAGATGGATGTACGGTGCCTTTTTGACAGGGTGAGACGAATAGCAGTATCAGGAAGCGAAGGCAGATCCTTTAAACAGGTAAAGGAGAGACCATGGACACAGAGAGGAAGGTGAAGGAGATTAGATTGGATGAGGGAAAGCAGCCAAGTGGTAGAAGATGGTATGTGCTTTTTTCTTTGTGCTTTAGTGAAATGGGAGAATACATTTTTGTGAAAGTCAGTCAACTTCTGTTCCTGGTGATTAATTTTGACAAATTATGTTTGTACCTATGTGCATACTTATATAAAAATAATATGCATTGCCTGCATATATTTTCATCTTTAAAAAATTGTAAGTTTTTAAAAACGGAGCAAGTTTGCTTGAACAGCAAGCAAGAACAGCACCGAAACAAGTTTGCTGTTTTAGAAAGGGTGAATACCACATGATTTCAGAATGTTTGCCAAGAGCTAAAGTGTAGAGGAAATTACATGATAGGAAATGTGAATTTCAGTTTAATTTCAAAGTCTTTCTAAAGTTGACTATTATCAGTAATGTCATAATTCTAATTTTCATTCTCAGCTACCCRGATGCTTAAATTTGAATGCTAATGTTGCTCTGCTGAAGGCCTTTATTCTGTACAACCCTGGTGGAGCAGGAATTGAGACCAACTGCATATGTAACTTGGGCACTAATACTAACCCGTGCACTTTCAGCATGTTATTAATGGAAATATATATTTGTTCAGGAGAACTTCAGCCTTATATGATGTCTAGGGAATTTGATTGGAGAAAGGACTGTAGGTAATGGCTTTACAGGTCCCAATCCTGCAGTTATTTATGTATTGAAATAATTCAAATGGTCATGTCTAGAATTTCTTGTGCATGGCCGTATTTATCTGATTGGACCATAGTTCTTTTTCTTGATTTATAAATATCAGAGACACATAACTTGAAACTCTAGATATCCTGAACATATATTCAGAGAAAAAGAGATCTGCTAACTCAGCTACTCTCAAAAAATCTTCAGTAAAATACATAACCCCCCCAAAATTGTCTTGAAGTGCCAGATTCCCGTTCTTTACATAAATTCTCCATGCCTGTCTAATATACACCTCTTGATTCTAGTTAAAAAAAAAAAACCACACTTTTGGGAGTGACTAGATGGATAACAAATTGGGGGGACACAATATATGGTTTACATTGCATGAACTTGTTTAATAGCAAATTTTCAATACTGCAAGACAATTCTAATTTAGTCAGAGATGATGCTTTCACATTTTAATTRTCAATCTGACTATGATGTAGCATGAATGTCTGTGACAGCTTTTTGATGTGATCATCTTTGTTTAATATGAAATAAATATGCATACATCAAATGCCAAATATTATTATATATTCAGTGATTGAGCTGAATGACTAAACAGGTCAATATTTGGAATTGGTAACCTCCCACTTGGTTGCAATCCTAGTAAAAATGAAGTAGGCCTGAAGTCTGAGTAAGGACTTCAGTAAGGGTTTGGTAGGATTCGGAACTTGAATGAAAGCAAGATGAAAGCATGACAATTATTTAAGTCTAAATTAATTAGCACAACAGTTTGTAGTTGCATTAGCTCAGAAACAGAGGAGACAAAGGCAGGTGGAAACAGTATGCAAGCTTCRAGGAAAAGTACTTGTATGAGATGTTGAGTACAAGTGTTATGCTGAGTAGCTCAAATGTTGTAAAAGAAGAGCTGATTTTAAGCCTAAAGTCAGGACTGCTGATGTGAAACAAAGCAGAGAAGGGAACAGGATAAAGGAATTACAGTGGGACTGGCAGCTGTTTGTGGTGCATATAAGTGCTRTAAGCTACATATAAGTAGATCTGTCTCTACTATGGTTATGTATTTTGTTGCAAGTTCTTAAACCAGCATTTACACTGCTGACTATTGTATAAATTGCAAAAGGATTAGATCTGCAAGTCATCTTTTATAGTCACAGTAGTCATATACACTAATGAGACTGTTATCTGTAATGGGATGTTATTCCATTTGGTGAAAGAAAAAGTAGAATATTTAAGGGTGCACTGGAAAAGTGTTACAGTTTAAACACAGAGTAATTATAAATCTCCCTGATGACTACATGTTAAGTCAAATTGTAATTTATTTTAACTGTAGGTACTTTGCCTGACTTTTTAGRTTTTCCCTCTTAGCATGTAGGAGGTAGGAACTGAAAGATTTCTTTAGGCAATTAAACATGGAAAGACAAGCTAAGGAAGTRGAATAGAATGCTTTTCTAACAGGTAAGCAGTAAGCTATGACTCTTTCCTGTCYCTTACCATCTTTCTAAATCTGTAAGAATAGAGAGAAATGTGTGGATTTAGAATAAGAAGGAAAAAATAAAAAAAGAAACAATAATCAAAAGGAAAATCTTAAAAATGTTCATAACTTTTTTGCCTTTTAATTGAAAAATAAAATTTAAAAGTAAAAAAGAGATGAACGTCTGAAGCTTTAAGTCCCTTCTTCAACCATGTGCTCCTTTTTTTCCATCTTTTGTGCTCATGTTTTTTTCATTTATGTGTTTTCAGTATCTGTTAGGAACTTAAGGTGTGCTTGCAGAGGAGTTTTCTGGGGTTTGCCCCCATGTCAGTGAAG
This sequence comes from Eudromia elegans, assembly GCA_003342815.1. Classification (NCBI taxonomy): domain Eukaryota; kingdom Metazoa; phylum Chordata; class Aves; order Tinamiformes; family Tinamidae; genus Eudromia; species Eudromia elegans. The sequence continues at coordinate 5,223,133 of PTEX01000011.1, read as the reverse complement.
AGGTGTGTGCATTTGAGGGACAATATGAAACAGCTGAAGTTCACAGCGGCAGCAGTAGAGGAGCTGTAAAGCAGCCTGCACTTGCTGCGGAGGCCYGTTATAAAAACTAAGTTCTGTAAACAGACAAGGTTGCCCTTTTAAAAACAAATAARCAGAAAAACCACTTMATTGGATCAATTTCTCAGTGCAAGTGTAACAAATCATAYGACCTTGATCTAACTACTATACTCAAAAGAGGTAAAAATAGCCTTTGTATAGTTTCATGCCTTTTTTATTCTGTTTTAAAAAGCRCATTTTTAAAGCTATTTAGCTGCCCTATGTACATTTTAAATCTTTTCTAATTGCTACTTTTTGACTGAAAAAAGCTTTAATATATGTCCCATGGTGGTCTTGTACCATGCTGAAAAACMCAAGTCTCAGAAAATCTTACACGTATTGTCTGTGTTATAGCATTTTATAGACTGTTATGTAATTAGATAAAAGAAGCTATAAAAATGTATAATACTGTTTTAATGTGCTCTGCTGCYTGAGACTGAATTTCACTGAGTGTTGCCTATTGTATTGGCTCTGTTCTTTAAAAAGAAAAAATCCTGCTGATATGATTCCACATTTGGATAATGATTGCAAAACAGTAAATTTTTGTTGCCTGGATAACCACAATATTATAGAAAAGAGGAGAAGGGGAAAAAGAAARCAAAGATGTACAATGTGTGTCATCTTTATTTTTTCCCATTTCTGTTTTTGTTTCCAATTGTAGGAGAGCTCTACCTGTGCAGGGATAGAAGTACCCAAGTATTGCAGCAAGATGTTGTGCTGCAGGTGTTGGTTGTTTAGGTGTGAAATGTCCCTCGCTCCCTCCTTTCTGGGAAGCAGAGAGTGAGAGGTGCTGCGTTGCCGTGTTGTGCTCTCTGGGTATTTATGTCAGCCCATTATGAAACCTATAAGTAGAGGAAATGCAGTAGGTGAAATTCGATACCACGGTTCACTGTGCTCCATGAGCCAAGGCTCTAGTAATCTGACCTTCTGCRAGCAGGGCTGATCTTCATTTTTCACATGATCACTTCTGGATCCTGTCTTGATCTTCCAGAGGAAAATTCCTCTGCGTGTGGAAATTCTGTGTAACTTGCCAAAAAGGGATTTATATAGGTAGGAAAAAAACCCAGAATTAAAATAGATTCTTCATTAGCCAATTTTGGGGAAAAAGAATTGTGCATTTTTGTGCATCTGGAAAATTTTTACCTCTTTGCAGTGAAATTTTGTATGGTTTGGGGCCAAGTTTGTTATGATTACAAAATCTTATATGACAGGAGATATTCTGCATAGAGTAAAAAGTTTTAGTGTGATTTCTCTTAAACTGTTGTAGAAACCTTTCACTTCTTTTTAAACGAACTTGGATGGTTTATTTAGCTAGAACCCAGGTTCTTCTTTGGCTCATGCTAGGTTCTCTATTAAGAGATGGAGTTGATTTGTCTCAAAATAAATATTCTTTTTAAAGATATGTTCCCCCTTAAACTAACAACAATACTAAATAGAAGTAGTTATTTTTTCTGTGGCCCTATTAGCATGAAATGTGTTGAGCCAAGCCTCAGTTTYACTCTGTCAATTTAGTTTCTGTGATCTCAAACCTGAAATTTAAAATTTGTGAAGCTGAAGGATGAAACCAGGAAAGTGTTTGACATTTCTAAGCACATTTGCACAGAGGGGTGTTCTGAGGTTTGGTATTGCTGAATGGTCAAGATAGTTGTTAGTAATACAGTTGTAAGGATCAACGAGGTCGTCTGATCCTCCTAGAAGAGGTTATCTGGGTCTGCTTTACTAAAACAAATCTATGTACTTTTTTATGACATGATGAGTATGAAGGGTCTCAAGCACACATAACTYATCCTATGAGTTATTTCAAGTATGTAGTTAAGGACAACTGATGTTTTATGTGGCTGCTGCTGCCTCCCCGACCTGAAAGACATTGGGGTTTGGGGTTGAGACTGGAGCTCCTGGAGGTCTTGCTATTGCTGCAGGTGACTTCTAGAGAGCCCTTCCAGTCCACAGGGTTTTGTCTCTGCTCTCTTGCAGTTGCTCATGTATAAAACAACATTTATCCAGTACAACTACAGCTTGTTTGAAATGAGCTGTTCTAAGCTATAAAAGTGAAAAACAAAATAACCTTCCTCCCATCTCCTCCCAAAAACGCTAGGGGGATGATTTCCCCAGAGCAAGTTCTGAAAAGGATTGTAGCTCTAAAGTTTATTAAACTATTGAACACAGTATCAATTAGGTACTTAAAACATAAACCAAACACATCAAGTGGTGTTTTATTAGTGCTTAGCTGTTGTGTCTAGGGAACTGTGTAGCCTGGGGCTGCTACTGTATTACATGTTYGGAAGGAAATAGGACTCAAAATAATAATGGGAGGGAAGGGAGATGGCCCTCTTAAATCTCTACCCTGTGCCATTCTTTTCTGGTGCAGCCTAAGATCTCATCTGCTTGATACACACTTCAGAAAAAAATCATACTAGAATAGAAAATAGTRAAGAAATAGTTGCTTGTGAGATTTTCTGCCTGCCTAAGCCTTGCTGTATAGCTGACCTCAAAGAGGGAATATATGGGCAGAGCAAATGGTCATCAAGCCTGAAATAAAATGTATTCAGGTGAGGGAATTGCCTTTTAGCAGGTACAACAGCAGATGGGTTGTAGATGGCTGCACCTCCTCATCTGCATCCCTGGGTTACTTCTGAAACTCCTTTTTGCTCAGAATGCTATTGGATCAGAGTGTGCATAAGTGCTCAAAGGGAGATGTTTTTTTTAATTAAAACTTTAATCAAATTAAGATTAAATTTTTAATCAAAGGCTGATTATTAATGACTTATCGCACACTTTTGATGTATCCTCCCCATTGTGTGTCAGACATCTAGACAAACGTGTCTGAGTACTCGTTTCTCAGTCCCTTAGCTTTCTTATACACTGGTTTTCTGAGACTAGGAATGGAAGGCTACAGTTTAGATTGCTGTTACCACATTTCTGTCCATGTCTGGAGTCTAACCTTTTGGGAAAAGCCTGTCTCATGGAATTGCCAGACCAGCTGTAAAGCAATAAGTTTTTTGATTCATATCCAATAAGGTAAAAGCTTCTGAGGCCCTCTATTCTTGACTGCTGGTGTTAACCTCTTAAAGCTGACCTGTGGCTTGTGCAGTTTATTTGGGTCTGCTCTGAAAACATGCAGTACTTAGAGACACTTTTATTTTTAACCTTCAGCTGCACATCAGCTTGCATCTCCATGACAGTAACCTTATATTTACTAATCACCAGTTAGTAGTTGGACTGTTTGTGACTGTCTCAATAGGCCTCCTTTAAGGTTTGCTTTCAATACCAAAATATTGGTTMCTCATGTGATGTGATTTTAGGGATCTTCTGTGCTTAAGGGTGATGGGGTATAGTTCTGAGCTTTTGCACTATTCTATGGATATTCCAGTCATAGATAATATATGTAAAAACTTACCTATATAGGGGTATTGGAATTAAGGAAAGAAGTATTCCATTTTGTATGAAATACCTCTTTATCTGGTCACTTTTTTTGTCTCCCATTACTTGATTTTCATTAGGAGTTTGAAACTTCAATTTTAGAAGGTGTTTCTACTTGTTTTTCACCATCTTTCTTGTAAAAGCAGTTGTTTTTGTTAACCTGCTGATACTAGAAGGTAGACTGTGGAAGAGCTATAGGGTGTTAAGTCACCCTTGGAATTTTAGCTGTGTCAACTGCAGCCATACTAATGGCCTCAGCAGTGGCTCATCAATGTGTGACTCTTAATCCAGCCCACTCAAGGTTTAAGAGCAGATTCTTGATCTCATTAAACTTAAGGTCACAGACCTGGAATCAGAATGATGGGGAAAAAAGATAAATATAACCCTGCCCATCCCTAGTTTAGCTATTCTGAATGCTCCTGCCTTGCGATTCTGTTGTTTTGCATTTCTTTCTGTGCTGTGCCTCTCCCACTTAGGTGCCACAATAAGCAAAAATTTTTGCTAAAATTTCAAATGCTAAAATGCAGAAGGTGTTTTGGTACAAACCAAGGAAAATTTGTTTTCTAACTTTGTATTAATTTATTTTGATTGCTCAGGAAAATCTACTTTTTTTTGTCTCCTACCAAGTGGCCACATTTTTCAAGCAAGTGCTTCCATTTTCCAGGTGCAAGGTAGCCTTTCTAGCTAATCCATCTTGTCCCTACTTTGAAAAATAAACCCTTCAGTGTTTTTCTAGCTACCCAGAGCCTTTCTCTGCTCTGGTTAGTAGTTTCTGGGGTAGGCATTTCTCTCTGCAATTTATGATTTTGGAGGACGGATCTGGCTTTGGGATGCCCAGCAAGTATCTGGCACTGGGACCTTTGTAGATGGAGGTGGGTACCTGTCATTAAGTTTGTCATGCTGTTCCCTGTAAAGCTATTGCCTGTGTTCTGTCCAAGTGCTTGATCCTGTTTCAAGCATTGGAGATGCCAATTCAGACCTTGGATAGTGTGGACTGATGCACAGTTTAAGTCAGTAGTACCATCGGTTCTTTTTATGCTCTCCTACTCTTGCTGTTCATGTGCTGGTACCTGAAGGTAGTTTGCATGGCGCTTTTGTCATCTTTTACCCAGTCAACCTGGTACTTTGTCAACAATGGAAGAGAAATTCCCATGGAACTCTCATCTTCTTAGGATTTATCACAATTATTAATAATAAAGTTTGAGTATTCTATTAATGTTTTGTCTTGAGACATTGCAGCATACTGGAATGTGACAAGTACTTGCAACGTTTCTTTTTTTTTTTTTTTTTTTTTTTTTTTTTTTTTTTTTTTTTTTTTTTTTTTTTTTTTTTTTTTTTGCTCAGCAGCTCTCAGGTTCCTGTGTAATTTACTCAGAGCCCAGTTCCTGCTCATCTTGTTTCTCCTGTGATGGGTATACCCTGTTTCACTAAGCTTTTTAATCTTTTAGCACTCTGTCAGAAGGACAAGAAATGCTACCTCTTACACTGTTACACCGTTTTAAAAAAATCATATTGCATATTAGGCTTTTATTAGCTTGACCTATTTAGTACCATTTCTTCATTTTGCAGCAAGTACTGTAATAGTGCTTAGGAGAAGTGCCAGTTTATTACTGTGAAAAGGATGAAGTAATTACAAGACTCTTTAAGAGTTTTTGGAAGTTTTATGTTTTAATATAAGGTTAGAAGAATGAATTTCTTGAGTACTTTTGTAATAGTCCATGTTTTGAGTGGAATTTGTTTCTTGCATTTACTGTTTTCTGTCACAGGATGGCAGCATGAGTAAGACCCTAAGAATGTGAAGCCGTGAGAGTTGAAATGCTTTAAAGATTTGCAGAGAGACTTGTTGCCCTTCAAGGTGAGGGGCCAGATGAAAGTTTGTGACCTTAAAGCCTGAGCATCTAAACTGCCAGTGCTTGTACTTCAGTCTGTAATCTGAGTGTAAATTATGGGACAGGAAGAAATGGGAACATTTTTCACTTGAAAGGGAAAGCTTCTGATTCAGATCAGGCTTTTAAAACTCAGATTTTGCATATTAGCCTTTCTTGTCCAGATTGGAGCCCATGGTTCATTTGAGCCTGCCTGTGTAGGTTTGGGAATCCTGCTTGTTGCCAGGTTGCCAAGTGCTGGCTCRTCTGCCCCTTTCAGGAAATGGGCAGCTGCATCCCAGCCAAAGCCTGGACCCCCTAATGAGCGGGCGAGTTCAGCTCTTCATAGACCCTTGTAGGCACGACCCATTTTTAAGAGCTATTTCATCACTGGCTCAGCCAGGTCCTGGAGAAGAGCTCTCTCAAAACGGATTCTGAAGGATAGCTGTGGCTGCAAGCATGTCTGTGTTGGGAATTAAACTTCTGTAAGCCACGAAAGACATGAGTTACAGAAACTTCTGATAAATTATATGCAGAATCACTCTGTGCAGTTTCTAATTGATATTTATYTGAACATGCAGAACAACTAGTTTCCTGGAGAGCTATTGGCAGGAGAAGTGGAATGGTGCTGTGTGAGAGATGGAGATTTGAGTCTTTGCTCCTTGTAGGAATAGGAATAGCTTAAATATGGCACTGTCAATGGGAGGAGAGAGGAATTGAAGGCAGTGTTTGACTTCGCTTGAGTTGTGTGTGCTACATGTGCTCATGTATCATTTAAGCATGATTTTGACCGTGTAATCTTTTTTCCTTCCAGACATCTTTCATATCAGGTCTTCATCTGTCCCTGCAGATAGCTCTGCTGTGAAAGACTTAAAAAGACAACTTGTCATATCCCCTCACATAAAACAAAATCTGCCACAAAGCTGAGAATGCCTTTGATTCTGTGATAGTTATTAGTTGCTTTCTTCTGGGAATTGTGGACCCTTTTGGAAGCATCAAGGAATCACACAGTCACTCCAGACTTGTGACAAACACAAACACCCCTTCTGCTGCAGAGGACTCTGTGTTCTCCCTCCAGATGCCATCAAGTGCTGGTCACTCTCTTGGGGAGTTCAGCACTCAGCAATATGGTGCTTTTTGCTACTGCTAGAGATGTAGCAAACTTGCTCTGTAGTGCTCCCAGCTGCCAGTAATTTTTGAGTCTTTAACTGTACTGCTCACTATGCAGATTTACATTTACAAACTCTATTACTTTGTCCATTTTATTCTGTGAGTGGTTCATGTCCCTTCTATTCATTTTCTGCGTATTGAATGTTATTTCAGCTCTAATTTGTTTGACGTTCTTGCTAGTAGCATATTTGTATTCACAGAAAAACATGTGAACAATTTCATCTATTGATGCTGTACAATGTGCCTATTAGATATACAAGTAGCATTTGAATATATCCGCCGACCATTGTTAGGCCTCTTCAAATGATAATGTGGCCACATTCCTCTGTGAGGCTTCTGCAGCATGAAAATGAGCCATGAATCTTTGAGGACCTGTATGTTGTGCTAGCAGTGACCAGGAATTGAAAGTAATTACTTCCATTACTTAGGTAATGAGTAATGGAGAATATGTGTGGTGCTTTCATTATGTACGTTTGTTTTGCTTGTACATTGTGGCAATTAGCAAATTGTGCCATTGCAGTGCAACAGGCTGTGTTGGGCAGCCCTTTCCTTTTTGTGGGGTGGGACTATGAGCAGAAGCAGAGCAAAAATATTTTCTCGAGACATTTCTGCTTCAAGCAGCAAGTGTGGGGTAAAGCAGAGGGTGAATCTTGAGCTTCTTGTGATTCTGCACCAACCACTTCACTAAAAGCGGCTCTGTGTAGTACAACTGATAGAAAAAACACACACAGAGACATCTGTACTGGCTGCCTTTTTCGTAGCTGTTTCTGTATATTTGTATATTGTATCTGTATAGTGAAAATTGCTTTGAATTTCACTGTAAAGAAGAAATTTTGCTTATATTGTCCTTTTTGGTTAAAAGATCTAATAGTAATAAGTAACGGTATGTAAAGATGATCTCCATGTAGTATATTTCTACAAACCTTGAGAATTGGTGTGCGAAGATCCCCTTGAAGGTAAGAACCGAGAATGATCAAACACTGCTAATGCTCCCCGAGTTGTAGACCAGCAACGAATGAGGTTGTGTATAGAGCACCCAGCCGCATGGGAGTCCTGGGCATGATTGCAGTGTGCTGACTGTAATCTCACTTAAAATAGTAATGAAACAAGAAGGAAAACARGTATCTTCATATGCTGGTGAGTGGGTTATGTGGGATAAATAGTTAAAAATGCATAATGGCTGCAAAATGAGAACCAGATGTGCTGAAATGCAGCATTAATACAGCACCTGCTTGACCTGACTTGTTTGGCTTCTACCCTTTCAGAGAGAACTGGCGGAATTCATGACGGGGAGTTCTTGAAATTTTTGCCTGGTAAGGGTTCTGGCTCAATGAAGTGCACCTGATTATTGCAGAAACTCCTGAAGACACTCTGAAATTAAATTTATAAGTTAAAAAATAGTAACATACATTAACTAAAAAAGGTAAACTTAGGGATAGTGAAATATTGAAGCTTGCCATGCCATTCCTGCTACAAATTACTACTCAATTTGGTGTCTCAATAATACTTGCATATTGCATTTTTCACATGAGCTGGCATTTGTGTAAAGTTTGGTGCTCAAATTGGTTAGTTCTTTCCATTAAAATGCATTTCTGAGATTGTTGAGCTATAGGATGGACTGAGGGGGCAATAAAACTAGTAATGTTCATCTTTATAAGAAACAATAACCAACCTTTCTCTTAGCCTGCTGCTACAAGCAATATTCATCTGGAACTATGTTGGGAAAAACATGTCAACGCAAACATTCTGGACAATTTCTAAGAAAATGTTACAAATTGTTGAGAATTAGAAAATGTGATCATTTTTTTTTAAATGATTGTATTTGGATCAGAAAGAATTAGTGAAATCATGTGAAAAATGTAGGCTAAAGAGTGATTTAACATGTCACTATGCCAGAAATTTTTTATATTGAAAAATATTGAAGATGAAAAATGATGCAATAAACCTTCAAAATGTTTGTTTTTAATGATATCTGTGATGTGACATTTATTAGTTATTGGCATTTTGATTGCCTAAAACTTTTTTGTTTTATTAGATTTCTTTTCCTGTGATTGTGTGAAAGAATTAAACAGCTTCCATAAATACAGAATTACAGAACTGAACTATTCTTGATTTATCTGAAAGAACACTTTATGCAGATAAAATTCTGGTTCTACCTATTCTGGAGTAGTTGAATGCAAATCAAGTGCTTGAACTTAGTGGAGTTTAATACTTGACAATATCAAAAGAACCATTAAAATTCTGCAGATTTTCATACAAGCGTGTTCCACTATTTTATTCTTTTGTCTGCAACTGCTCTACATCTAGCCTTTTTTCTATTCATTAGTCAAAGTGTTCTTTTTGCTGTGTATGATTTAATAATTTTGATATCTTAATGTTGATGGATGAAAATATTTGTGTATCGCGTATTGGATTTATAAAGATTGYGGCACATGGGACGCTATGGTGTGGTAGGATGGATTACATGACAGGAGCTGTTTTGCACAAATTTCTGTGCCTGCTGTWCCTCCTGTGCAAGCATCCAGACACAGCAATGTTATCTGTGAATATTCCAATGTTGGCAAATGAATTTTTGAGGATGTGAGGTTCCTACTGACTGGTTCTGGAAGGGAGGAGGAAAAATAGGAGAAAATGTTTTCAAGTAAGTGTGAACTTCATTCAAAGRTATCAAGATCCGTAAGAATCACATTGACTTGATTGGGCTTTGCATTAGGCTTTTAAATTTTTATGCCGGGTTGTCACAGGTTTTGCTTGATCATCGTCTCATTGATCTAAATTACTGAAACATCATATTCAACTAACCTTAAAACACMTTGATAATAATGGAGTGGGAACCTTGCTGTACTGTTTAGGACACTGAATTGTGCTCTCAGACTTGACACATTCTGCAGCTGCTCACTGCTGGGTAGATGATCTAAAGTGCAGAAGTGAATGCAAATGCCCTGCATAAATATGTTCTGTACAACCATCTTTTATTCTAAAGGACAAGTCCAAGGCTAAAAAAAGTCACTTTCTTGTCCTATGTCCCTGCCTGTCCCGAAGACYACTGACAGGTTTCTTTCATCATGTTCATTCATCCATGTATGCCATGAAGGATTACAGCACTAGGTTATAATACTTGATGTTGAATGCTATTAATCTTAAGCAAGTAACTTAAATTATTGTAGGTTGTTAGCTGTTCACCTTGAAAAGCTGTGAATGGAATTGAAAACTATTCTCATGTCTAACATTAAGTGTCAATGTCATTTAAAGTATTGTTTTGGATTAGATGTTACTTCTGTAACTCGCATCGTATACTTAAGTAGTTTGAAGGAATACCTCTGCTTCCTTGGTTGTTCCCTCCACCTCCTCTCCAACTGTCCACATGCATCAAGGCATTTTAGGGTTTTCTTGGAGGGGTGAAAAAGTCTCGTTATCATTATATTGTATGTTGGTTTCTGGAAACTAAAATTCTAATTGAATTCATTAGACTTTTGGGTCTATATAATATAATATATATAACAGCTCCTGTGCATCACTTTGTTGTGGTCACAGGAAGAATTTAGCATCTTGATCAACTTTCAAGATCATCTTAGGAAAAAATAAGTTAGGATGATATTGACTGGATATGCCTATTGACTCAAGCATGATTCAAGGCATTTTTTCAAAAAACCCCAAYACATCTGGTAATATGGCTGATAACTTAAAAATGGAAATTCTTAAAATGATGGACTTCTATAGGTGGTGTACAACATAAAATTTGAAGCCACAGTTAAAACTTTTCAARCAAACATTTGAGGTTTTATTTAGATCTAGACCTTGTGCTTTTAAATGGGATTTAAATTTGGCAGAATGATTCTTCTTTTCCTGACATCCTTGCATTAACCAGTCTTCCTATTACTTTCTCTTTTTGTAGTTTAATTTCTGTTTAATGATGTAAATTCTCTTGCATATTTTATAACATTTTTGATGTTGCTGGGAATATACCTCTGATCAGACAGGCAACTTGCTGGGAGATCATAAAAATTATTTACTGTATGTGATCTTGTATGTGATTTTATTTTATAATCAATACTATTTGAAATCTCATGCCTATTTTTCCAAAAGTTTAAGTAATGGCTGACCCAAAATTTGAAAACAAATATCTGTTTAATCTGACCGTTATGCTGGGGCCCTAAGCAGCGAAGTGTTTTTCCCCTCTCCTCTGCTTTTTTTAAGCTAAAGCACATTAGTATCCTAGAGTACTTGATTCATGAGAATTTGAGTATAGTGAACAGTTGTGGCAAGTGTGGAAACAACCAGATGATCATCAGATATTCSGTGTAATATCTCTGTTGTGAGCTGTGATGAACTGGATAATCACTTTTGTCACCCCTGTGCATGTGGAAACCCTCACTGCAATTGCTCATCTGCTATTCCCTCCCAAGCTCCCGGTGTGCAGCTTTCCTGCCCAGGTTTAGCAACYTTCGCCAGAGGGGTTTAGTGTTGGTGAAATCATTTGAGTTGTTGTCATGAGTTCTTATTGCTTTGCAATACACATAGTAATGTTTACTCTCTATTTTGTGACTTTTGGTGATTTACTTCTAGTATCCTGTTGTTTTTCAGTGTTTCTGTGAGCTGGCAACACAGTTTACTGCAGTTTGTCTGCCAATGCAAATTAGGATTGAAATATATTCATGTRTTTGAATTGGCAAGGAGTAAATTATTTATAGAGGGCATTAGTGTTTATTTGAAGTCAGGATTTTGACATATCCCTTTATGTAAACTTTATCTCCTTAACACTTGTACATGGTATTCAAAAGGGCCTTACAAGCAATGTTTTCTTTTGCATCTCCTTAGAAAGAAAATCTGGAGATCTGATAGCTATTTTGTATCCTCACAATGGTTTGGTTTCTATGGAAGACTTTATTTTGAAGACAACTTTTGGGGATTTTTAAATGTTATTTGCATCTAAAGCAAGACTAAACTTAGAGAACACTTCCTTATAATTGAAGGGGTAGAAAATAGGTTTTGTATCAGGATTGGGATTTCCAAATGCCATGTTAGGAGATAGAACTGAAATCACAGGGAAGATTGCAGACTATTCATTTGAATCATTTCATTTGTCAGCGTTCATGATGTGCCAATAAAATTTTATTCTTTCTGGAAATGCATATTCATATACTTCTGTGAAAGGCCTGTGATAAAGTGATTGAAATAAGTTGTTATAGCAACTGAAACAAGCTCATACATCTGAGGATAGCATTGTAGTAATTAGAGATCATTGTTGAACAAACTTCAATGCAAACAAGCCTCTGTAAGGTACAGATAGCTCTGGCAGGGATAACTATTCTCAAAAATTTATTTCTGTGGCTCCAGGATGATTCAAGATGAAAAGAGCTTCAAAGGTTGTTCTCAGATAGCACTTCCTGCAACTTACCTTAGATCAAATAGTGTTTTCCCTCAAATATAACTCTGCTTCAAAATATATTTATACCATTGTATCTTATTTCCTCTCTCCATATTGTGCATCAGAAACTTATAAAGCTTGCAATGTCTGATTAAGATTAAGCAATGTGTACCAGGAGAAAAAAAGTATTTAATGCTGCAGATGTAGAGAACGTGGAGCCAAACGCGCTGAGGAGCCTAACACAAGTCTTAGCTTCGTGACCTAGTAAGAAGTCTAGCATGACTTTAATAGTTCATAGGACAGTTGCTGGTTCCTTGTTTTTGCCTCACTGATGAAGCAAACTCAACAATTTTAAAAGAAAGTGTTTTTTTCCTATTTGCTTGAATAATTTTAACGGGCAGCAAAAACCAAGTTGAAAGATCTCTGAAGAAACCAGGGGTGTGTATATGCTGCCTGAATACCTGCATGGTTTAAAGCAACACTTGCCAAGAAGTGCAGTCTGTCAGACCTTGTTGAACGCTTCCTGCTGCATTAACCTGGGAATGTTGGTTGTACTAGCACAAAGGTAAAGTGCTGTTTACACACATGAGCTTAGTGCTTAGAGGAGGATGTGTTATCTCATTTATCTTTTGTTCTTTTGCTTCAGTTGCTACTTTGATCAAAAGAATTAGGGCGGATGTTCCAGTGAGTCCTACAGAGTGAGTCTTAGTGCAGAGTGGAGGTCAGGAATGTTGAAGAGGACAGTAGGAATCACAGGCAACAGAATAGGGAGCAAGGTGGAAATCATTACGATGTTCTAGTTTTAATCCTTTTTAGGCCTTGAATAAAATATGCAGTGCTGACTTTTTTGTTCTGTTTTTGTTTTCCATCAGCTAATAATAAAGATAATAGAATGAGAAGTGATGGTGAGGCAAATGCTAAAGGTAAGAGGAATGGGACATCTTTGCAGGTTGAAATTAGACTAACATACAAAAGAAATCAAAAGGAGGAAAAATAGTTTGAGAGCTGTATAAAAATCACCGATCACATGAAAAGTGATCAAGAAACATTCTCCATTTCACTTAACAATTGTAAAGCATCAAATTAAATTATCAGTTAAAAGCTTGAACATGAAAGGAGGTGCTGTTTCTATGGGACATAATTAAGCTGTAATTCATTGTTACAGGATATTACCAATGCCGAAATATAGATACGTTCAAAAAGCAGCTAGATGAATGCACATAGAGAAGTTTATTAAAGAGTATTAAATATTAAGAAGATGTAGGTGCTAATTCCATCTCTGAAAGTTTCTAAATCAGATTACTGAAGCCTAACAGAATATATCAGAGAATATTAACATTTCTGCTGTTATTTATAGCATGCTTATTTAATATCTACTACTGCACTACTGCTACTTGGCTACATATAGCTGAATATTGTGATCCAGCATGGGTATTTTTTTCATAATGAGTTTTCCTAGGCTACATAAAGACTACTTAGCTCATTAGGGCTAATTATGGGTGACTGTGTAAATTATGTTCGCTTGAGGGTAATGAACAATACAGGGGTCTAGGCATGCTATCCTACCCTGAACAAAAGTAAATCCACACAGCATCCCTGTATCTCTTATAAAAGAACTTTTGGCTTTTCATTATAAAATTTATTTGTTTTTTCATTTCTTTTTTTAAAATAAGTTATTTTACTGAGTAAAGAATGCATGGCCTAAGTTTTCCAACATAAGTTTGTCGTATTCTGATGTTGGTTTTGAGACCAATACACGCTTGCTTAGAGAAACTGCTTATTTGTATTGCTTCTCTTGAAACTCATGTGACACCTTTAACATACAGAAGACCAAAAATATAAAACAGGTACTGTGTTTTAACAATAAATTATGCTGAACTATTTCTTACTGCTACTTCAAGTAATTTGGCATGTTGTTGTAAATTGCTTGTTGAATTAGATTTGAATCCCTTGATAAAACACTTTGCCAGACTCTAACTATTTGTAAAGGCCAATTTAAATTATTTAGCCATAAAGAAATTAATTCACTTGTGAAATGGGGAAACCTGTGCTGGTCAGCTGCTGTGTATCCCAAAGCATGGGGAAGGTGCTGTGAATTCAGAGCTCCATGACTAAATGGTGCTGCTTGTGTCATTTTGCACCAGGTCTTTGCTGCTTCCTGCCTGAATTTTTTTTTTTAGTGGTTGTAATAATTTTGCTTTTTTAGGCAGTAAACTGGCAGSGTAAGTCTCTGACTCATCATCACTGTCATTTGCAGTCTATTACTCTAAATAGACTATTTCTAGTTATACTATGTTCCTGGTTAGATGTCAGACTTATTAAAGGTTTTTCTTCTAATTTGTAGCTAAAATAGCAGTTCTGGGTACAGCTAGGACCAATTTCAAAAGAACGCTTCACAATAGGAACACTTTTTCACCTCTTTTCCCCTCTATTARTGGTGAGCAGCAGTAAATCGACTTGAAACTGGGCTGAGCAACTGACATTTACAATACTTGCACCATGCTTGTTGTGAGAGAGACTAACTGTAACATCATTAATCAAGCTGTCAGGTACAATGTGGAAGCCTTATATTTATTACATAAAGAGGAATTCCATGAAGAAATGAAGCCCATATGATGAATAGACACTGGACACCAATTACTGGGGTGTCATTAATCATTATATCCCTACTTAACATGAGCTGGGGACAGTGAGCTTAAACTTCTGTGAGGAAGAAATGTGGCTGTGTTCGCATTCATCCTGTGAGCTTTGTGGTGTTAAACATTCATTTGATGAGATACCTCTGCAACATCTAATTTGTCAACTCAGAGATGCTTATATTGGAAAGTATGAGGGATGAAAACTATTCTAGTCATGTGCACTGATATTCACTATTTTCTCTTGCTTATTCTAACATTAGCTTTAGAGATAAGTCTAGTGTTTTTTAAGGTGATTCTCTGTCATTTTTGCAGCTGGAAAATTTCTCAACATATACTTTCGGTATGAAAAKGGTGCACTTCTAAATAACAGGGAAGGAATGTAATATATTCTTTAATTGTCTATATTTTGTAGTGATATGGTRAGAATTCTTCACAAATCTACTTTAATATAAACTCAGTAATAAGTTATTCCTTGTGTTATGTTACTCATCATCTTATGGTTTGCAATTCCTATGCAAATTTCCTAGGGGTTTCTGTGAAGTGGTCCTATGGCAAGTACCTTTGGATGGCATAGAGAAATTTTCTGTAATTCTTAGTTTTCTGTGAGAAATCAGAGTGGCGCAGTGGATTTGGCACAAGGGAAAAGAACCATTAAGCAGTGGATCTGAGTATTTTTATTGCTGTGTAGCACCACTGCAAGGYGGATATGGTTGTCCAGATGATGCAGGCAGCTAACATGGGGTTTACAGCCGAGGTGGGGGAASAAAATAATGACCAAAGGTCCCTAGGAAAGCACACCGAGGAGCTTCAGAGTCAGAAATCATCTTTCAGAAAATGATGTACAATTAATAAGCAGCACATCCCTCAAGTAGAAAATGCATAAAAGGGTGTTTATGTAAACTTTTGAAAGATMTTTGGAAAATTATGCAAGACAGAAACTAACAGGAGCTTAGACATACGCTTTTTGCTTGAACATTGCCTGACGTCTTTATGCCTTTTCCGTGTGTTAATTTCTCTTTATTATGTAATTCTCATTCATTTCAGATATTAAGARTATTTTGAAGATATAGCTTAAATAGCTAGATTTAAACTCCCTCCASTTTGACTGCCCCATCCTTATGCAATGTTTATATGGATAAATCTGAGGTGTGGTGGAAATCTAAAGTTCAATTTTACTCTGTGTACAGAACTCTCCTTAAGCCTCRTACCTATATGTATATATACACACATATGCATACAAACATATGTATATGTAGAAGGATTGTGTGCAAATCCTGTTCCTTCCTTTGCATGTTCTTTTCAGTATATCCTTTGAATCCTAGTGTTTTCAGAATTTTCTTTTTTTTTTGTGCTGAAAGCAAGTGCTGCCATCTGAGTGTTGCAGTGCAGAGAGGAAACCMATCATGTGGCCACTTTCTGAGCAATCAAGCACACAGCATTCAGCTGGAGCTGAGCAAAAATCCAGTCAGAATTAATTGCTAAAATTACATAATTACAACTGCCATGAAAGAGACTAGACCACAGCATCTGTTCCAGCCTCAACTGCATTTATTCTTGCTTTGAGGGAAAATCACAAACTAGGCTGTATTCTTAATTGTAAATTATGAAATGAAATAGTGCTTTACTTAACAAGGTATTCTCAAATGAGAGAGATTTTTAAAAAGAGCATATGGTGTTAAAGGTAGCAAAGAAGTAGACTCATCACTTAAATCAGGAAGGGCTTTTAGGACTGCTTTTCTTATATTACAATATGCTATGTGAAGATTGGGAGAGACTGAGGATTACCTTTAAGGAGTCATCATAAAATAAGCAGTCATTTAAAAATGAGTGTTCCCTGCATCTTGAGTCCAAACAAAGCGATATTATATTTATGCATGAATAGCAGTAAACTTAGCACTAAATAGCAAATGAAAGTAGTCTACTCTGTTTTAAGTCTACAATGAGAGAATGAAGAGAACAACTAATGGGTGCCAATAAGAGTTTTCTTAGTTGTTCAGTTTTTCTTATCTAGCATTGTGTTGCTCTCACATAGCTAAGTGTGTGAAAGGCAGTTTTAAGACGTAGATACTGCTACACGCACTGCGAAGGAACTCTCTGTGCACAAAGGCAGATTTCAAGCTATCGCTGTGCTCCAGTGCTCAGTCATCCACTAGGTTTGTTTGTCTGCAAGCCAGCTGTGGCAGAACTGGCTCCGAAAATCGCTATGCATGAGATAGCARGGGAGCATTTGATGTTTTTGAAAATGCAGGATGAGGAATTGAAGCCTCAAAATATAGTGTGGAAGGCAAAATCAGCACTTAATTGATGGCCTTGTTAGTGTGTGGCTGGTCTTGCTGATGATCTGCTGGATCTCCTGAGCAAGCAGTAAGAGAATATATCCTTATTACCTAATAATTACCAATCTTAAGCAAAAAATTGAGAAAGATGCCATGAAAGCAGGAGATGAATTTGAGTTCTGCCAATAAGAAGAGTTTATTTCTCCTTCTTACTTTCTCTAGTTTTTCATCTTAWGGGTTAATGATTTTCAGGGTTTATTCCAAAATCATAAAATGAAGATGTATTTTTTCAGTTAGAGATGAATTTATATGTGATAAATTGTTTCCAGAAAAGAGTGTTTAAAAAGGCATCAACCAGCTTGAGATTTGCAATGATGAATAAGAATTTGGCAAACACTGCTCCGTTGTGGCAGATCTAGGAGTAGTAACAGCATTTATTAAAGCTAATTTACTGGCAGACACTTCAGAAAATGTAGCTACATCAGACTTGCAGTGGCTGTGATTTATGTTCAAAACCAGAAAAACTTTGGTCTGTTATTTCACAAATATTTTATTCATAAATTGCTTTCTCCCATATCGTATCTTTAGGATGYCTAGTAGACTATCACTACAGAATCCTGGTAGTGCCCCTCATTAATATCACTGTGCTTTCATTGCACCTATTATTAATACATAAGAAATTTGCAGAGTCCCAAAGTGCGAGTTAATTGCTGCCTCTCCTAAAATGGTTGGGCAGAATGTACGAGGCTCTACTCAAATTCAAAATATCAGCCAAGAGATGCAATATCAGTTCGATAATTTCATTTACTACTAAGTCTTGCTAAGAAGGTAGTTTTGTGTACTTCACATATATAATAAATGTTGACAATATTTATCAAAWACTTCTTATTAAATGGGACAAAGAATTGGGTTTCATAATATAAAGAGCAATCAAACCATCTCATTCTGAATGGATGGTCTTTTGATGTGGTGCCGATCTATGGCGCTTTTTGAATGGTGATGAGTTCTGGTTATGTGAGCAAGGTATTTCAGTGGCTGAATTGTTACTGTGCTTAATTTTCAGTCTCCTTTGCAGAAGCATTGACTGTGTTATGGATAAAAACTGAGATCTTATGCAGTTAGAGTAGCTGCAAAATAATTCTTTAACAGATATCCTTGTTGTTAAACTCATTCAGTGTTCTTCAAGTATTTAACTTGTCCACACTAGAGTTGTGTGAGACCATATTTATATAGGACTTGGTATAGTTTAATAATGATTACCACTTTCAAACTGAAGTCAGAATAATTAAAAACAGAAATAAGCAATAGCAATAGGTTAATAATAAGAGCAATAGCTTGATATAATAAGAGTATTTCTGCTGCTTTTCATGTCAAATCCTAATAAATATACCCAAGTACATTTATATTTTACATGTACAGATATTAATAGGCTAAAATGAGGGGAAGTCAGGCACTCTGGATTTTTCCGTGCACTCTTCACTAGGCAAGTATTTAGAAAAGGGATTTAACTGTGCTGRAAATGTGCTCTAAATCTTTCATGGTACTGGCTGAAGCTTTCAGAAGGTCACTCTGCCACTGATGAGATGACTTTGTATCATCAACTGATGCTGGAAAAAACAATGACTTGTAGTGGTGAGGCTGCAGCCTTTATGACCGCTACTGGTTTCACTTTATGAACAGAGTATCATTAAAATTCCAATTTAACAGACAAATGAGTTAATATTCCAGTACAGAAGAATTTTGAAGGTGAGGATTTTGAACTACATTTTGTTAAGATGCTAAATGCTAATACATTAGCTGCAATTATTTACCTAATTACTGTTATCAGAGTTTACTTCAGGTTTAGCAAAATCATTATATTCATTGCTGGGGCAGAGGGCCAAAACAGGCTTTCTATTTTCTGCTACTTCTCCTATCTGACTCTTCTTTGTATTGGAAAACCACTTTCTAAAAAAGAGCTGAAGGAGGTAGCTCATAGAGGCTTGTATACCAGATGAAGACAAATATGATAAACTTGAGATTGAAATCTTTAGGGTACTTGTGTTTTCTTCAGGGTGATTGTGCATGTCTCTGTGATTTGTCACGTGCGAGTGTCCCACAAAAGAACGCTTTGGTGTGTGCATCAAGCTGGTGTTTGTATAATGCTTTGTATTTTCTGGGCTAATAAGCTGAAATATATTCACTGCTTTCCAGCTGTAACCATTTATAAYGGAATACTCAAATTACTTTGATATTTTGCCAGATGGAGAACACTTTTTTTGCCTCACTTCTAATTATGATACTAATATTTGTTGTAAAATGGTTGTGGGCAAATTGGAGAAGGTAGCTGGATGTCCAGGGTGCACAGGGAGCAGTAAAGGAGTTGGCTATGGTGCTGCAGGAGAGCTTGGTTTAGGAGAAGATAACTCTAATCCATTATAAATGTCCATTGACAGTGTGGTCAAGACAGAGTCGTGTTGCTGAAGGAGGCTAAGCAYTTGCAAACTGTGTTTTGGCCTTGTGTGGCATGATGAGGAAAAGCAACAGTGCAATCAAATCTTGGAGAGGAAGGAGGATGACAAAAGCTGAAGTTTTGTGAGGCTTGTGTTTCGCAGGGTGTAGTGGGTCATACAAATCATGGATTCTTAGGATGCTCTTTGTACGATTTTCTTCCATGTGTTTCTGTTGCTGTTGCCTGAGGTCTGTAGCTGTTCCCAGCTTCACATCTGACATATTTGTTTTGTGTTAATGAATATTTTTCTCTTATTATGTACTTTGGAATCTATTGTTTTTGTTGCTGTATATTTCATTATTCATAAATATTTAAGCACAAAGCTTTCAGAATAGCAAAACAGGCTCTTTTAATTACATCATGTAGTGAGATGATGTGAGTTCAGTTGAGAATCTCCATTAGAATTGCAATTACTTTCTAAATTATCATTTTTTCTAAAAGTTTGTTAGCAAAGTGAGTATTTTCCAAAGGAGAGAAGAATGCTGTAGAAATACAACAAGCAAATTTGTTTCTGAGTTAGAAGTCRTGTATGATAAAGGTATATTTGTGTTTTATAATAGCCCTATGCTTCAATTATGATATAGCCATAATAGTAGAGGTGAGTTTTAGGAGCTTATGGCTACCTTTGCTTTGGATTATCTTTTAAAATGCAGCATGTTCATTGTACAGTAATTATACGAGCGTTGGGCTGGAGAGAGATGTTTCGGGGATCATGTTCCAGTCTATGGAAGGATGCGAGTGGATTTGACAGGTAGGAAGCGAGTACCTGCACGAGGGAGGAAGCAGCTGCCGTGTGTGAATTAGCTGTTAGGTAATTGGAYGGTTTATACACTGTGGGGAAAAGTCCTCGTTCTTTGCAGACGGGTGTTCTAAATCTTTTACTGCTCTGCCTGCCCTAACAAGGATTTGAAGGAGGAGCAGCTGCTCTGAATCTTTACTGAGTCTCTCCAGACGTATAGAGGGTTTCCTTATGTTTTCTCTAGCTTTCTGTGAGGTATGGTGGCTATGTGGGAGATCTTGGTGTGGCCTGAGTATGTTCTGTGTGTGATCAGGGATAAAGAAAAAATGATAACTATCTTAAAAAAAAAAAAAAAATCCAAAATTATAAAATTACAAAATGAGCTGTCTGTGTATCTGTTGTATAAAATTAAAGTCTTTAAAGACAGCTTTAAAGATGATAACTAGCTATTCTTTATTTTGTATCATTGAAAACAAAAGTTCTTTAAAGATGCCTTTGGCCTTTGTAGCTCACTTTTTTTTTCCTCTCCTTATAATATTTTCTTGAGAAATATCTCTTCTTGCCAGATCTCATCCCCCTTTTATGTTCTCTCTAAAAAAAAAAAAAACCTTATTGCAGTTACTTGATGGTTGTTGTGTGGTCCAATGTTAATCTGGTACTCAAACCAAGATTTTGCTGTAAATCAAAAAAGAAGTGGTTCTGTAAGACTGCTTCCAGTTACCATTGGCTGCCACATTTTTCTTGAAATTCACCTCTTAACTGCCCAATGGATGGTGTCTCAATTACGATGTCCACTTCCCTCAAGGGTAATGGTATAATATCCTCAATCATATGCATTTTCTTGCTGTTCTTTATTACTTTATGGAAAGACAGATATTGAAASTGGCTTCATTCTAATTTACCACTTTATTCACCTTGAGGTTCTGCTGGGTGTCTGGTTGCTGGATTTGGTAGTTATTATCTGTATCATATAGGAAAGKATGAAGCTCCCCAGCCTATATAGTAGCTTTATGAACCTTGAAAGTTGTTTCCACAGAGCTGGAATTGCCATGGATTTCTTGGCCGGATTTATTTTGTATTTCTTCCTTGCTATCTGAAATAAGTCAGCCTTCAACGAAACACTTTCCCTTTAGCCTGAGTGCTGGAAAAGCCTCTTATCTGAGCTCCTGGCCCATTCCACCCTTCCTGTTTCTCCCTTTTAGAGTTTTCAGTGCCTTTTCTTACAAAACTTTGCCTCTGCTTTGTAACTATAGTAACATTTTGGTGATTGTTTTATTTCCTCAGGTAACATGCTCAATATGACTTTTGAGCATTTAGATTTGTGTATGTGTAGAAATATAGTTACATCCACGTTGCTCTCTCTCCAAAGCCTTATGTATAACAATTCCTTGGCGTTCAGGGTAGCTTAATCTGTTTTGAGAAGTTAAAAAGATCTGTGGCCTGGAAGGCTTCAGATTAGGTCAGGGTTTAGAGCAACCAGGAGCGTGATGCCCCATGGTAGCCTGGAGCAAATGGGCTTTATTTGCTAGCTGGGTCTTGGTGACCGCTTTCCACGGTGGTTTAGTGACGTGGTGGCCTTAGTGAAAGGCCCCTCAAGCTGCTGTYTGCCCTAGGGCTGTTTAGGCATCACAAAAGTTGGACGTTGTTGTACTGCTTGAGAATATGGCAGTAGCTCAGCTATGAGCACCCTACAGCATGAACCTTTCCTGGGCATGCTAACTTAGTGCCTGGCACTTACCCCGATTATATGGGCTTTTTTTTCTACAGGTCCTGTTATGTTTTGCCTTTTCTTCRTGGCTTATGAAATGAGGCTTTATCTGGACTTGATGAACTGCTAGTAGGCATTGCCACYATGAGAGTTATTCCTCTTTTGAACAGAGCTCTGAAGCTGGAGGTGGAGTTTTTATTTTGGCCTCATAAAATGTCCTGATGAGCAAAAATAATCTGCGTTCTGTTTCGTGTGTAATAATTTATAATAGCCTTGCATTTTTATTTAAGGATCATCGATAGCTGCTCCAGGTGAGTAGATATGCTATAGTGATTATTTTCTGCACTGTTAATATTTGGTAGTTGAGCTTCASATGGTAGCCTCTCAGGCAGCATTGATAATTAAGAGGAAAATTAATAAGGAAAGATTAAGAAACTGGCTGCAAATATCTAGGATTTGAATGCTGGCTGAGATTCATGACCAGAAATTTTTTTTTGCTGTAAGCCTTGTTACAGCCCTGTCTGATTTGAGTTATATAGCATTATCTAAACCCTATTGCCTTCATTATATCTCTAAATTACCTGTATGCTTTTTGATCTTTGACTGAGTCTTTGGAGCACATGTATGTCTTACCAATGCAGATATCGCTGTGTTACAGCATTCCTGAATTCTAAAACGAAGAATTGGTGATAAAACCAAATTCTCTATTTGCAAACATRTAAAGCTCAAAAGAGACTAAACAAGTTGTAGATATGAGGCAAAAATGCAATAATCTAAAATTGAAAGCAAACAAAACCCCACAACCCAACCAACCAAACAAAAAAAGGTGTTATTTTTGTTGCCTCTAGGCTACTATTTATTAGTAATCAGAGATTACCAATATAGGTGAACCTAGCTGGGACAGTGACGTTAAACAGCTGAGCCTGGCTTACAGAATTGGGCTTCTGCTGTCCCCAGGTAGTTGCATTGGTGTTAGGGTAATGGGGGGTGATTTCTTGAAAATGCTTGCGGAGAGGAGGCTTTTGAGATGTTAATTTGCTCTTATGCAAATTAACCTGTCAGTGGCACTGTGAATGTGGAAGACCCATCTCCTCCTAGAGCCGTTCCTATGGTTTCTGAGGTATGCTTTGTCAGTTGGGAAGTGATGAATATTTATGGTATACAAAAAACCCTCATCTGTGTTGCAATTTCTATAATTTTTATTTAATTTTACATTAAAAGATGTCATTTCTATCCACTACCTAGGTAAATGGCTTCATCAGCAATCATTTTATGCATGCAAGAGCTGGCCTGATTTACAGAATGCTAAACACAGATGGGTTCGTTCCTAATGCTCTTTAGTAGTTACTGTAGGAAGCAGGGTGCAGTATAAGCCTAATACATTATTTACTGAAGATAAATGCCAGACATGATTATGGCAAATTAGACCATTTGAATTATTTATGAGAGGCAGTGCTAAATGTTTTTCTCTTCCTCGTGTTACTATACAAGCTGTTATATAATTGTTAGTAAACACTTTTTTGTTAATTATTCAAGTTACAGGAAGTGTTTGGTTAAGCAAACCTGTTATTTATTTAAAGCCTTTTTTAATATATATATTAAAATATAGTTTTTTGTTCTGTGACCTTAAAAAAGCCCTCAGTGAATTATGTGTTGTTATTCCTTAGCCTTGTTATCACCTGGGCAGAGAAAGAAAATTGAAAAGCAGAGTGCTAAATGGGGGAATCTTGGGTTTAGTCATTACAATTGCCAATATTCTCTGTAGTTATATGAATRTAAATATTTTCCATGTATATATGGCTGAGCTTTGCTGAGTGGATGCCGTGGGACACTAACTTGTACCTGGACTTGCATGCTAAAGAGSATCTTCCCTGAATGGTCTTAGTTTCCCAGAAATACTTGGCTGTTGGAAAAATACATCTCTGTGCAWTACTGGCATAATATTGTATAAGTTCAGTCTCTAGCTGCTTCACTAGTTTATGCTACTTKACTAGTAAAATACCAAATAAAAAATCTCATTGTGATTTAAGTGTTGTATACATGGGATTCCTCSTCCAGCTATTTTAATCTTTGTTTTGCTTTTTCTTTTTCCAATTATATTTTGAAATTGAACTTTCAAGATGCCACTGTTGACAGYCAGAGCCAGATGAGATTGGCTTTTGGCTCCAAGGACCATGCTGACATTATGGGCATATATGTCTTTTGTCAGTTTTTTAGTATACAAAATATATTTCCAGGATTATGAGTGCTAGGTTTTAAAGCATGGTTGGCAATAATATGCTTAAGTCTCGTTCTGCATTTTACATGGAGTTTGTGTGCTTACTCAAACTGAAGGAATGGCTCTGCATAACCATTTATTTTTATGTTTTCTTACTGTTTCAGTCATTTTAATTAGTGTAATTCACTTGTTTGTAGCTGCATGGGCACTACTTTTAGACACCACTGTGAGCATTGCAGTTTCCAGTGATGTACATGTAAAATAGAGCTTGGGCATCATTAATTCCTGGAAACTTTTCTTCACACTTCGTTGAACAAAGCATTTCATAGCTTGTCCCAYGGAAGTGGGAATACAGAAGTGCTGCAAATGTTTTTAAGCCTGTTTTGCAACATTGGCCCAGTTCACATTTGCCATACGTATTTCTGAGTGAATTCTGGCAAAAGATGATAACTGATGGAAGATGGGAAAGTGTCTCACTRAGTGTTGTGGGAACTGATGCTTTTCCCTGGAAAGTATTTCCTTTTGGTCTGTAAATGTAATTGGAAAAATAATGTCCAGATCAAAGCCACACATTTATTTCAGGAAAAACTTTAGGAAGAAATATTAATATGTGTGTTTCCTGCTATTAAAGTGGCACAAGGTTAAATGCTTAACATGAGCATAAATCTGTGAGGATAACTGGAAAAGGGAAGCAATTCAAATTTAATTTTGAATTCATCTTCTCTATCAGTCTAAYGTCTGCCTTTTTACCCCTTAAACTGCCAAGTTAACTGGAGCAGCTGCAACATGTTTTGATGTTTAGGCTCCACGTGTGTAGTAGTCTAGTTCCTCTTTGCCAGCTTGTTGGGATTTTTTTTTCCCCTCTTGTGCTAAATATGAAAGGGGAGGAGTTAGCTGAGCACATGGTGAGTAATAAAGAACTTTTCCCCTATTCTCTTACCTGGAAACTAAAAGAACAGGTGATGATTTTGTCTACGAACATTCRTATCTCTTGGCCTACTTAGAGTTCTTTGGTCCTAGTTATCTTTTTGATAAACTCAGGAACTTGGCTTGCTTGAATTTCAGATGTGGTGAAGAGCAGTTATGAAACCTCAGCCAACATATAATAGAGATTAAAATATCTGCTAGACTGTAGCAAACACTTCAGATCTAGTCTGAAAAGCAATTGAACCAGACGGTAAAATATGGTGTTTGTGAGGTGGTGATGAGCATGTATAAAAACKAATTCACTTGGATGGTATCCTGGATTTTGCTTTCACATGGCAGAATAACCTATTTACTACCACTTATTCTTTGATATCTAAACAACTAGTATAAAAAAATTTGTGTTTCTGCAACRTTGTGCTTGCACATCTTTAGACTATAGAGCAGAGAAGTTGAGCAATGTTTTGGAAGACACCTTCCTTTGACTAACCAGTCAGTTATGATCATGGAGTTTATTGGGTGACTCTTGCAATGCACATGTGATTCTTAGGGGAAAAAAAGATAGTAAAGTGGATGTTAGCTTTATGAATTTGCAATGATGATCTTTGAAGTAAGAGTGTTGGAATGTTGCAGTAGTCTAAAAAAGCCCTGTAAAATAGCCCTGACACATGTTTCTTCCCCTGAAATTCATGTCAGATGTGCTCAACTTGCTGTAAAAAAACCCTTCCTTTTCTTTCTTGGTGGCCTGGCCGTTCTGCTTTTGAAATTGTAACAATCAAGTGAGGCTCTTTACATARTGCATCCTTGCAGAGAAAGTCCCTATGACTATAGTATCATTAAGTTTTATAAATGCTATGAGTTGGAGTGATTTCTGGGCCTTCCCTTTGAGGTGAGCTAGAAGGAAAACCTAAGAAATCTTCTGTTGTAAATGATATTTCCTGGCAGGATACTTGAATATATCAGGAACATAATTTTTTTCYTACAGAAGATATCCTTTAAGCAAGTTGATTTGTAGCCCTGTGCACTTCACACTTAGCTTGATATAGATTTTGTAGGTTGTCCTGAAAATAAATTTTAAAAGTGGCCCTCAAACCTTAACTTTAAGGTGTATGTAGCTCTGTAACTTTAACAACTCTCTTGCTCTCCTGTTCTTTCTCTCTGCCTTTTGGTATGCTCAGGTGCTGTCAGGGAGAATTAAACAGGGTCGCTGTTTTTCTCCTAGTTCTGAGGCAATCTGCAGCCTTCTGATAAACAGTTAGTGCAACAATTTGTCCAGCAGGAAAACTCTGGATTGTTCAGAAGGTGCCTTGGCTGGAAAACTGTTTTAAAACAAAGTGGCGAAGTAAAGGCCTCAAGGAGCACAGTGGTTATAAACTGCACCAAGTACTAATTACAGGAAGATTTGCAAACTAARCAACTATCAACATTTACAGTTTCAGACAAATGGTTATTCATCCTGCATGTTTAATTTGTGCTTTAGCAGAAGCATAAAGACAAAAAGCAACCATGTGTGCTGCTGCTTGGAGAGTCCAGGACAAATGATTYTTTTTTTTGGTGAAAATAATGGATGCATCTGTAAGAGGAGTGATATTTTTACTAGTTTATAGGAACAACCCCCCAAATTTGCATGCTTAGTCTCTCTTGGTTTTCCATTAATGAACAAGAATTGTGTATAGTAAGATAATGAAGATGCCTTCTTATGAGAGGCTGATCAACTTTAATTTGCTTAAAAAGGTGATGAAGGTACCCAACATGATGTAAGTTAGGAAATGTGTAGATTAATGGCTTGAGATGAAAACTCCAGCATTTTAAATAGGAAATTGCTATAGTTTAGCAGAATCCTATTTGCTAGATATTAACAGCCATGCTCACCACCAAGGGTTAACTGCTTGCCCACCCCCAAGAGCACATCAATAATGCATTTAAAATTCCTTACTGGTAATTTTATCATTGGGAGCGGTTTACTGTGCTTTAATGGAAGTGTTGATAAGAGTCTGTCTGGAGACGATAACAGCCTTTTTCCTGTTCTGTTCCCATGGCCATAATCACAGATGTGTTTATTTACTTGCATTGCTCAAGGAATCTTAGTTGAATTAAGGAGATGGCTGTGCCCTGCTTCCAAAGCTGAGCAGCATGTTTTGCCTAGGCTTTGCATTTAGCAGTTATTTAACTAACTGTCACGTTCTCTACGATTCGATGATTGCACAAAATAATACTATGTTGTCAGCATTCCCTGTGTAATAGGAAAAATTTGGGCTTACAATCACCACGTTGTAAAAATGTTAGTATGAAAATGAGGAGAGAGAGGCTAGGCAGTTAGCTTTGAAAAAATGTCTTCCGTCTTTGTACTTCCTATAGATCAGTATGAAGCTAGTGACGCAAAGGAAGCAATGTTATTCTTCATTTATTTATATATATATATATATATATGTAAAACAAATATATATTTTTTATTTGGTCCCTGCCTGGTGTGTTGCTTCCTGATTTCGTTCCTTCAAGGGGAGCGGCTCAGGCAGGTCCCCTTCAGTGTTCCCCAAATCCAGCCTCTCTGSTGTCCCTGAGCTGGAGTTGCCCTCGCTCGTGCTCTAGAGATGAGCAGGGGCAGAACCCGTGTGCGAGCAGTAGTGSCCATGGTCCTTCCCCTCCCAGAGCACCAGGAATCCTTGCAGGAGGAGGGATGAGTCTCCTCCTTAATGCCAGGCTCAAGTAACAAAACCCCTTGTTTGGAGAATTAGTTTTCTGAATAATTGTTGTGGAATCGGCTCTTTCATATGGAGACAAATGACCTGCTTCTGCCTTTGCAGTTAGTAGAAAAGACGTTTAACAAGAGGCTGTGCGAATAGCCTTGCTCTGCCTGGGYGCGTGTTAGTCCTCAGATAAGTACATCAGCTTTTTGAACAGGTACTACTGCTTAACTGATGCTGTTCGGTTAACTCTTGACCAACKTTGACATTTCCACATCTGTCTTATATCAGTGTCATATTATTTTAAGCAAAAACGAAACGRGCATCAAGCAACATGACTGAACTTGGTACGTGAGACCTCTTCACTGTTTTTACTTGGCCACCTATGTGAAACACAAGTGTCTCTTCAATATGTTGGTTGAATGCTGACATTGCATACAAAGGGCTCCTGCTGTATTCAGCAGCAGAACTCTCTGGTTTCCATATTTTTCCTTAAAGAAAAATGTATCTATACTTTTGAATATTATGTAAAGAAAGGAAATGAGTAATCAGTCCAAAAAGCAACAATTTTAGTACTGCTATAAATCTGGGAAATYTAAAACTTTTACACAAGCTTTTTTTAAATCTTTTTTTTCTTTAACTTGCATATGTTAAATGAGTTGGTGGATTTTAGTTGAAAGCATTATTATAGAGGAGAATGACTGGCAATACTTTGTAATTGCTTCTAGTAATTACGTATTAGAATAATGCTAATATTGTACATTTTTAAAACATAGGCTTTTAAGACTTAGGGCTATATTTTTTGTCAGTTAAACGCTGGTCTATCAAAGTGAAATGTTTGGAGTAGCACGAACAATTTAACCCCTTCTGAGTGAAGAGAAAACAACAGATTTTTGCTTTTTCCCCTAGAGTGAAGACTGCAATATGCTGTTTCAGRCATTTGTTGCTCTTTATATCTGTGGAGTTGCATAGAAAATAGAAATTCTAAAAGGGATGAAAACAAGAGAAATAATTGCGTATGTCAGTGCTGGAGCCTTATCAGTAAATTGAAAGGTAAATGGCTATTCATAATTACTATGACTGGTGACTTGGGCACAGAGCTAGATCAAAGTGAGATGCCTCCCTTGTCCTTTCTCAAAAATTATGGCTCCTGCAAGATGGTAGAGTGCTCTAAGCTCTAAAATCTCATGGGTAACTTGACGACTTATATATTAAAATCCTGAGCTATGAACTGTGGSAGTGAGGAGCATTCACGTGTCTCATCCGTCACCCCTAGACCCCTACTACAAATACAGGGCTCAACCTGAAAAATAACTAAACTGCTCAAGTCCAATATGGCCAAAAACATGGGCACTATCATGAGGAATAGCAACATAAAATAGTAAGAGACTTGATTGTGCCTATTTGATTTGATTTTAACAAAGTGAATCTCTTCCAGAATTAGTTTTTATGCCAGTATTATTTGTGTTTTTCTTTAATATAGAAATGCAAAAGGTAGAAAAACAGTATGTTATCTGGATTTTGATGGGTAAAACTATCTCAATGGCTTTCTAGTTTTCACCAGGTTATTTAACTCTAAAAAACTGATCTGTGGCTGCTGTGTGAAATATGTTATTAAAGTAGAATGCCAGGTAGCTTGTTGTGTATTTTGAACATTAGTCCATGTTTTGAGAAGTTCTAGGAGAGTTTCCAAACAAAAAATACTAAATACTAAAGCGAAAACACTAACTGTATGGAGCATTTGAAATGATTTGGAATGGACAAGATATGCTATAAAGTCAAAATGAAATCAAACTTGTTTTTTTCTTCCTTTCTTTCTCCCCTAGTGTGTTATCAGTGGAATGGTAACATTTGAAGAATTTTTCAAATTATGCTTGGTATTTTTAGCAATGTGCAAGTTTTCCATTAATCCATTTTAATAGGATTTACAATCCTTTTTTTGATCAGCAGCTTCAAGGCTTTCTGAAATTGCAGTTGTAGAAAAACCACAAAGGGGTTGCATGAATTTGGCTCACAGTTCCCTGATAAAATTTATAAGCTTTCCTGCCAGAAGTATCCCAACACAGTATTTCTAATATGGCTCACACTTTTTTCTGGTAAACAAATAATCTTTTTAAATGAATTATAATTAATTATGCTTATAATATTTGGATGCTGAACACTGAAGTCTCTGATTTTGGTCTCTGATTTTGGAATCAGCAACTCGTGGGTGGGTGGAGAGCTGCGCTGGGTGGTGGGTTTGAAATGTTTTTGTGGTGTTGGCACGTGGCAGGAGCAGAGCGGCATCCTCAGAAAGATGCTCAAAAGAGAGATTTAGCCTATTACTGACACAAAGGATCAAGGAGCGGTGAGCAAAAATAGTCTCCCCTGGGTCGTCCTGTGCTCAAAGGGAGGATTTTGCTCCTTCGTTGTTCAGAGAGGATTACATTGAAGATACCTGACTGCACCTCACTTTCTTACCTGGGAAAATCTGCAAGGCACCTCCTGCTTTTTGTAGATATTTCTCTCCTAAAATGGAGAGGAATAAACTCATCTGGATAGGCCAGCCCTGGGCTAAATGGAAAGCTCTGCATAGAGCTTTGCAAGGGGATGCTAGAGTTACGCTTACAGTGGCTTGAGTATCGTTACCTTTCTGTGCTTTATCTTTCAATATCCCCTTGTCTGTTCTTACCCTGCTCTCTGCAGAGCAAATATAACCTGCAGTGTAACCAAACTTTTGCTATTAGCTGATCATAATCTCGGTCACTTCTTAGGTGTATAGAAGTCATTGATAAGACTGGAACAGGAAAAATGGAGGTTTTTATTATGGCTGTCTGTTTCCGCGAAACCTTACCTAGCCAAGATAGAGGCTTTGAAATGGCAACAAAAGGTTGTGGTCATGTCAGCGGTGTTTGTTTATCTTAACTGTAGTATCTGCTGCTGTAATCTACCTATTCTAGGACCTCAAAAGCACTGAGATAAATCTCGTTTAAGATGGTTAATTTCCAGCTATGCCAAGCAATGTGCTAGAAACCCTTCCTGTGCCCTTAGAGGAAGGTTAAGCCTGATATTCAGTAACTTTTACAGAAAGAATGAATTAGGAGAGCAAACTGAGAAGAATATATTCCAAGAATTTTGGAATAAACATATAAGATTATTAAAATGTTGGGAATAGAGACGGTTTCTGCATCTAAACTAGGATTCTAGTCCTTTCCTCTTCTCCTATTTATTTCATTTTAGGAGAAAAGGAAATAAGGTATTGCTGGGAGAGGCTTATTTGGAATTTGAAATCTGCCAAGAGGCTTCTTCTATTGCAGGGTCACTGCAATAAATTAAAAATTCACTATAGCTGGTGTCACGTTAACTAATGAGCTCTTGTCAACTGAATGCTGTGTCTGCTGGATGCTTTCTCATTTTAAAGAAGTGAATTCTATGGTTGCCAGGACTCTGGTACAAATGAATTTTATTGCATATTGAGATAATTTCAGTCTCGCAATATATTGAGAGCACGCTTTAAAACGCCCTCCTGTCTTGACAGCAGGAGAGACTTTGGATGTGCAGCCTCATTAATCATGCCTTAGCTCGGGTAGCTGTGTGAGAGCCCGAGCTGGCATTGCRCTGTCCCGATACACTGCTCTGCTGGCAAAGGGAGGAGTTCTGGATGGTCAGGGTGTGTTTGAACTCCTAGTTGTTAACATTTATTATAACGTGCGTCAATTACTTGTTCACGTGCAATAATCTAGCCACTCTGTAGAATTCTCTAATTGAATAATTAATTTGTCATCCCTTTTAAAAATCATAAATTGAATAATCGCAGAAGGTAAACCAGTGGTGAATTAGATAAACGCCATTTAAACGGCCTTATTTCGATTTCATACTTCCAATGATGATTGAAAAGTGTCTAAGAAGGCGGAAGGCGGGTGCGGAGCCGTTGGAAGGCCAAAGGGCCGGCGGTGCAGGGGGCCCCGTGCCGCAGCCGGGCGCTGTGTGGCTCTGCTGGGGAGGCAATTAGTCCCCCAAGAGACAGAGAGGTCTATTAAGTTGCAAATGAGGTTCATGGCATGCTCAGCATATTTAAAAAGGTTGTGTGTCCCTAGCAGGCGTTTCCRTCACACCACAGAAACTCTTGAGAAGAGTTTGCAGGGAAAGGATCCTTGGGAGGAGGCGTTGGGGCAGCGGGCAGTGGGGCTGGGCATCGTGCCCGCCTGCGGCTAGCGCAGGCTGCGGGAGCAGCAGCAGGGAGCAGCAGCAGGGAGCAGGGGCTGGCGGGGCCGCGCTCCTCCCTGGAGCAGCCTGGCGCAATGCGTTCCCGAATTTCCTTCCTACGTGCTGTTTCTTTGCCTCTGCCCTAGCTACTGCGGGGACTCGAATCCCCAGGTCCCTCAGGTRACCACCGAAATCTCCAAAGCTTTCCCAATACTTTTATCTGGCCTCTTACAAGAGGACTGGTGACTTCTGTTGACCTTCAGGGGTTACAGCTTTAATCTCCCCCCTTTTAATGAGCCTCCGAAGGGACTCATGGACTCTGACGAGTGGCCTCCTCTCAGCCGTGTCTTGGCTGARGATGCCAACATGGTCTCGCTCCTCTGGCCCATTCCCTGCCCCAGGGCASCTCACAGCGAGGAGCCTTCGCTCCCCCTCCATCTCCAGCTCTTCCGCAGACCCTGGCAGKTTTCCTGCCCTGTAGCTCCTTATCTAAGCAAGTATTGCAGGAGGCTGCAAGCCCCTCGCAGGCCAAGACCTGCTTAGAAAACTGGGGYGGAAGCAAGCACATAGGTGTGGGATAAATCACATTTTGTTTTCCTTTAAGTTTTTATWTTTGAGACAGGACCATTTTCTAAAAACAAGGAGAAAAGAAATATAAGGCTAAGAGGTATTGGAAGATGTTAATTTTGTCAAACCTCCCCCCCCCACCTTCCAGTAAAAAGCTGAAWTTAAGTGACTAAAGATAAAAATCATTTTATGGTTTGCTACAGAAATTGTTTTGCCTAATGAGACATTTTTATTTTCAGTAACACTGGAAAAAAAGTTGATACACATTAAAATTGTTTGCATGAAAAATCAAGAGTCTGGGAGTGAACTGTTCAGATTGTACAAATTAGCACACAAAAATAATTTCTTAGTCTAATTTTATGATTATAGCAACTGAGCAGATATTTTCGTGATAAGTAACCCGTTGCAGCCTGTGTTGTGGAATAAGGTTGCGAAAGAGAAAAGACTCTGATCCTAAAAGTAAAAAAAAAAGCAAAAGCTTTTGTTGTTTTTCTCTATACAGTAGTAAAGCTAGGTTTCTGAAGGGAAAATGGGAAGGATGATGAGGATCCAGAATTACCTTGTCTGCTGCCATTATCTGTGCCACCACATAAAAGGTAGTGGGACGCTAGTCTTCACCAGTGGCTTGGAAAAGGTTAATTTGCTATTTAATGTATGAAATGTACTTACTAATTCATAGGTAAGATATGAAGGTAAGATATCTGTGAGTTTGCAAATAAATGTTACAGGTTGGAAGGAGAGTGTTTGGAAATGCTTCTCATAATACAGATTTGTCAAAACAGTATATATGAATTTTTATTATAAAAAGCTCCCCTTTCTCCTTTGGAGAGCTCTTGACTCTTCAGTGTTAGTATTTCGTTACCATGCTGTGTATTACCATGTAATATTTTGATATAAAATAGCATTTTTTTTAGCACAAAGTATTTGAGTAATATTCAGCCACATACAGTTGTTGAATATTGCTTATTTAATACACTATCTGATGAACAGTGACAGTGTTCCTATGCTATATAAAAAGAGCAGAGGTATTTTATTGTATCAAACAATGAAAATGTAAGAAGGAAGAAAAAGTCATTTGAATTATAATGAAGTGGTATAAAATTCACAGTACATTAGTTTTCATCTGTGGGATCTTATAATGAGTATTATTCTGCCAGGCTAAAAATTAATGTAGTGAGCAACTCCCCTCAAGTGTTTTGTGCTGTTTTCTCTTTTYTCTGTGCTAGCTGTTGTATGGGTTGACCCTGAGTTCCCAAATGTGTYTCATTAACACAGGGATTTTTTGCTTTGGTTTGAGCAACACAAACCGTGTTGATCGTTGTCGCTGTTTGCCGGTGGGATGGAAATTTGTAAGTCTCTCTTTTCCAAAAGCGTCTTGATCATCCTTGCTTGCCTAAGCWATGTTGGTGTCGGTTCTTGTGATGCTCTGGTGGAAAATTGTGGGTTGCCTCTTCTGCAGTTCTCCTAGTACGAAACTACTGAAGAGGTTGTATCTGATCACAGATGAATTCATGGTTTTGGGAGACGGCTTCCAGAAACTAGGTCCCTCCCAGTTASTGTGATGAGCTGAGTCCCTTTCCAGTCCCCTTTGCGTTCTCAGCTCTGTGCTTTCCTTGCGGAAGCTGGGTTGGCTCCAAAATCTTCATGCAGGTTGTAGGAAGTTCTTCTGTCTGTGCAATTCCTTCTAGACCGAGGCTGACAATTTGTGTTTTTAGRATGGAAACACTAAGCAATTTTTTGCCTTGCTTATTTGCATACTGCATCTCATATGCCCAGCAGCAAACACGTTATGATGGACAGTGGTCTTAAGCTACTGTTATGTTATATTTATTATTATATAAATCAATTCAGTGTAGGGATTGCTATCACCTTCCCGTGTATGGAGTTGAATTCCATTTGTTTGCAGACCTTTAGCAGTTCAGTAGTGGGACTGTATCCTTAAAAATGTAAAACATATAATTTTTGCATTTCCAGGATGTTTTGGAAATTCTCAGCCTCGTATTTTGCAACACAAATGCATCTCGAGATGTCTCCTCTACCTCAAAATCAACATCTGTATTTCCTTTACGAAGCAAAGGGACAAAAGGTGGTGAGGGGGAAATTTTTTTCAGTTTTGTCTTGAGCTGTGGTATTTTTGTTTAGCCACTGAACTGCAGTCTGTTGCTTGTACAACGTCCCTACTATGAGTAACAGCACTAGTAACAAATTGGAGATGTACTGAAAATTATAAACTCTTCACASTGTGTTTTATTGGTTTTTAATATGTTTGTTTTGGTGCATCTCAGAGCTCTCGATAAGGGTCGCGTCTCCTGTTGTGTGTACTTAGGCATGGGGCTTGGAAAGTCATCTCTAGTGCCAGGAATCTGAAATCCAGGCCTAGGTCGAGAGCAGCTGGGCCTTGCTGCTGGTGGCACTGGCAGTGAGAGGGGTCACAGCTTGCCCGCTGTGTCACCCAYGCGACCCAAGTTCAAGTGGATTAGGTCTTCATGAATTGAGCTTCTCCTGGTTGCTGCCCTAAAGCAATTGGGGCAAAAMGTCGATTTTACTGTTCAGATGAGCAAACTCGTGGCTGAAACAATATGAGAATACAACTTTTTTGAGAAGAATCTTGAGAAGGTGACCATAAACAAAACAAAACTTGTAATATGTACTTAGGGGAGGCAGGAACCCCTGAGGAGCTAGCGGAGCTACCCTGTGGATGGTGGGGGGGGGGGGTGTTTGTGTGCTCTGCAGGGATGCCCAAGATGTAAACGTGATTTGTAGAGACTTATTGAAAGGCAGGCTTAACTGTAATGGAGCAGCTTGCTCAATGCTGCAGGTCTGGTGGGAGAAAGAAATAACCTATGGATGGAGCTTCACTCATACATGGCATACAGTACCTTGCAGAACAGGGCTTACGGATGATGCCTTGGTTGTCATGTTTTATGTTGCTGCGAGGGGGGGGRAAATATTTTTCTGTGTCAGAGCTGCAGAGGGCCAAACTTGATCCTAAATTAGCTTAATTCTCTCTCCCCTGTCCAACCTGCAGGCAGCAATGTGTGATCCCAGGTAAACACGTTGTGGAGCTGTGCCTCGAGCGCTGGTGTGAGCGCTTGTTGATTTCTTTTTGAGCACAGCAATTCCTTCATAGGAGATGAATTACAGATTTGTATTTTCAGGTTATAACATCAGGTAGGCAAGTAAAACTTGCCCAATATTGCTGTTAGTTTTGACTTGAAACTGTTTTTATTGCTGTTAGTTTAGCAGCTTACCAGCTGCATGGCTTTCCATGATCTACTTGGGCATGCAAGCATTTAGAGGAGAAGGTCCCACAGTTGCGTGGACTTACTGACTCTTCAGTCAGTCATGGGTTTGCTACTGTGTGTTTTAAAAACATTTCAAAATGCTGAATTTATTTGCCTTTTTTTAAGGCACGTGAAGAATTGGGAAAGTGCTACCTGTTAGCATGCAGATATTTTTCATAGGTTCACAGCTTTATATTTGTGTTTGAAGAGACTTAATACATGCAGTAAAAAGATAGTGAACTTTGAAACTGTTACTGGCCTGTGGACTGCAGTGAAAGACTAAGTAACTTGGAAAGGAGGAGGGGGGAAAAAAAAAATCAGCTTTGAAACAGAAGGTGTGTTTAAGACCTAGGAGTGCTGTGTTGATGTTATGTTGCTACCTAGAAATCAGGCCATGTGTTTAGATGGAAGGTTGTTAGCAGATAAACTAATCAAATTACCTTCTAGGGTCTTTTTGCTTAGCTTATAAGCTCTTCATTCAGAARTACGAGGGCTGTCCATAATAGAGAGTAATTAATAGAACTGGCAGATTTATCTGAGCCCTGTGCACGCTTGTAGCCTCTCCAGTGAAAGCGKCTGAGGGATGTGATGCTGCCAGCTTTATGGATGTTAGACTGAGCTGGGAGAAGRTCAGGCCAGGAGGCAGCTTAAAAAAAATGTGCATGTGTTTTATGTGTTTTATAGTARTTGTTTATTAGAAAATTAAAATAGCCACTATTCTTCACTGGTGCAGAGATGTTTCTCTTTTTAGCCAGGCAGATCTTTGTGAAACAATAGGAAGGAAAAGARGTATCCAGAACATGGTATTTAAAAGAATAATGATTAAAAAAAGGGTATAATGAAATCTTACATGGCTCAACTACCTTCTTACGTAACAACTTTTAATAGTTCCTAGCCTTTTGTGGYTCTGAGCAGCATCTGACAACGCATTCGCTGTACCTGCTTCTAGCTAGTTCTCATAAGGGAAGAGGGAATAAAATCTGCATGTCTCTTACAGGTTTTGTCAAAAAGGTTCTTTGCATGTGTATAAAACGGAGCCTTCATAGGAAGCAACAACCCTCAAAGAACGAGCATTTCTTAATATTACTTTCCACCCTTTAATACAAATATTTATATGTCTTCTATATAGTTGATTTAAAAYCTAGGATAAGTCTACTAAAAGCAAATTGCTGGAAGAGAATGTGATAAGATGCTGCAGCCCTTGACGGTTGTTCCAATATTTGGTTAATCAGCTCTGCAACCTCAGCTATTGTGGATAGGCAAGGGAGCTAAAMCAGTGGTTTATATTTCAAGTGCAGCTGTTGGCAGGTAGTTTTACATGCATGCAGCCACCATCTCGCATGTGTATCCTTACAGAGCCAGCTGCTGAGCCTTTGATCTCAGCCTCTTTGATGAAAGCAGGAGAGTGTTGCATTAATTGATGTCAGTTTGTTCTTGATTTYACTTTGCTTGGGCGTGAATGGGGACTATACAGAAAACTGCCTTTGGCTTTATATCTTATCATGGGGTGTGTTAGAATAATAATAAAATAATTGTTTTTAATATTCCATGTGGTTTTTTGCTTGTTGCCTGGAAGTAGTGCTTGGCAGCTGATTCTTTCCCTTGTCTCCTTGCCATGGTGCAAGATACTTGGACACCTGGAGCAGGGCCAGGTATGAAGCTCACACTCGGATATGACAGTGTCATCTCTGCTGTGTCAAGTGTTCTAACACTTCATCACCTCTCAGCTCACATATAAGGGGGGTTTATCCCATCTTGGAGCAGAGCAAGTCTCTGGTTGATATCAAAGGGGAGAGCCCTGTCGCCTTGCTGCGGCGACACGACAAGCTGGAAAATGATTGCATGTTTGGCGTGARACTTCTACCAAGCACGAGATTTCTAACAGCTTCCTTTCAGTGCTAGTTACCAGTTCAGGTGCTGGTCTAGTCCACATGAAAACTGAATGGTTGCATGGCTCTGTGGGACTGTGTTGTTAAATGAAGGCAGAACCCACAAGATCTAGGAAAATGAAACTTGAATTAATAGACCCTTTGCATTGTATGAGTCAATAATGAAAAACCACTAGCACAAACAATTAATAATTGTCCTAATAATCTGTCAGAAAGCTCTACAAATTCTTAAATGTTTTTTGGATTGCTTATGGCACAAAGTCTGCGTAGTTACGTATAGGCTAGAGAAGAGCTTTTCAAAGTGTTGCATATTATAGGATCTCTGTAGCCTTTCCTGCTTTGGATTATTATCTGTTATTGAAACTTTCTTTTAGGGGAAAACACAGAAGTGCATAGGTGGCTTACAGGCTGTTTGCAAACCTTGGCCTTGGYAGTGAAATGCAGTTGAGTGGAAAGTAACATCATTACTTGAAATAATCTCTAAGAGTTAATTACATACAAGAGATTCAGTCTGTCTGTATGAAATAGGGAAAGCTGTGATGAAAAGAGTTTCTATAGATATTTCAAAACWATCTGAGTGAATTCCTTTTCCATTTTTTAGCCTGAATGGTTTATAATCATAGTAGCAACTTGTGATAATAGCAAATTGCTGGAAGTGCCTGTCCTTAATAAAATTTCTATCTTCACGTGTCAAAAATAAATGTGACTTTGAGCATTTTTGGTTGTTCAAATGTAGTTTTAAGTGACAGCAACGTAAATATTATATAAGAAAACTGTCTGTTTTTCATGCCAGGCAAACAGCATGTGTCAGTTGGCATAGGATTTTTTCTTTCCTCGAAGTATATGCTGAAAAAGGGTAGACTTAAGTCTGTACCCAAGGCATCCCTAGGTGTTTGTCAGCTATTAGGAGAGGGCAAGAATTTTATGTTTTTTTTTTCATTAGTTGTGACTTGACTTAAGAGTTTGAAGAAAAATAATATATACGTATTAGGATGAAATAAGAGTGGACATTGTTATGTAGACATAACAGTGCATATCCTGAATAGACCTGCCCCTGTGTGASCTTTTCTATAAGCTCTAAATGTCCTGTAACTTTATAGCTATCTCAAAACACTCTTTATTGTCATATTTTGAAAGTATTCTTTCATAAAATRTTACCTTTTTACATGTTACAGAATAGTGGTTTGTTTTTTTGTTGAGACTGCCTTTATTCTAGTATCTAGCGTAAATCTCTGTACCCTTAATACAGAATAAATGAGTTTGAACAGGGAACACTGAAGAAAAATAAGTTTTTTAAAGCTTGAATTCCAGGTTTCTTTGGGATATTTTTTAAGCTCAGTATTGTACATTTTAGGCTTTCCTTTTGGAGAGGCTGCTCTGAGCTTCCCATAGCATGGGATAAAATATTGAGATCCTTTTTATCCTGAAATTTACCATGTGCTTCCCGTTGTTAAATGCAGAAAACAAAGCAAGCATTTTGTCTGAACATAGATTTTTATCTTTCTGATAAAAGAAATTTCTGGATGGAAATATAATCCCTCTGAGAGAAAAAGAAGGCAAAATTCACAACATGGGAATGAGTACACCTTAGAGGACATGGAGAAAAATATTTAGATATCTAAATGCTCAATAAAATATTTAATAGTCTCACTGTCTTGATACTTATGGAGGACACAATATTATGAGGTCTGATGCAAAGATCATCAAGGGGAAAAAGAAAGAAAATTCCCCTTGATTTCAGTGGCTTGTAAACCAGATCCTGAATTAATTCCTGGGATGTCATTGTCRCCACCGATGTGAGTGCAGATGGGCACTGTTATTTAAGACAATGGTTCCTGTTGCCCTTCTTGCTTTGCAAATTTTCATTTATTTTGTGTAAGCATCCTGGCTTTGAAATCTTCTATGTTATTAATTTCATTTCTAAGAGCTTTAGTGATTTGTACAGGAGACTGTTTGCAGTCAAACAAAAATCGAGGCAGTGCTGGCTGGTTTTTGTTCCCAGTTTGCTTTGGCTGCCTTTCCATGTTTTACTTTATCTTTTTATCTGTTGAACAATCCAAATATTTACAGTAACCTTATCGTGGGAGAGAAGAAAAGGCTTCTGGATTGCYGTTGTTTGCTCTGCTCGGGCTTTCCTGTCGTGGATGCTGCGGTATCGAACGCAGCCTCTGTGTTCAGGCGC
This sequence comes from Eudromia elegans, assembly GCA_003342815.1. Lineage (NCBI taxonomy): Eukaryota > Metazoa > Chordata > Aves > Tinamiformes > Tinamidae > Eudromia > Eudromia elegans. The sequence goes on along the minus strand of PTEX01000011.1, from coordinate 5,183,428 downwards.
AGCAAAACGGGAACACTTGAGGTCGACCGCTGCACGAAGTCCTGGGAAATCTATTATRAAGCAGAACATTTCACACTTCAGTAAACTCCAAATTAATTGCATTGATGGTACATGAATACCAAAAGAAAGTGAGCGTAATTAATGCTACTTCAGCAAACATCAGAGGAAATATTAGTGATTTCCAATTGATGATAATGCTAATCTGTTACAGAAGTGTATTTTATTAGAAGGGCTACTATCTCTTGCTGTGTTTGTGTAATGTGCTAGTTCATTAATTTAAATATGCTTTTTTATTGGCTATTTAAGATTATATCAGCACGCAAGTAAATCTGTGCATAGTCTTAATTAGCTGCAGTTCAATAGCAGGACGGTGTAGGTGCGAGGACGCACAGAGCCGAGATGAAACGGGGACAAGTTATGAAGATATCTCCTGGGATCTGTAGTGCAGCATGAAGAGCTGATGCCACCTCAACATGATCTGTAATTCAGCGAGTGATGCTCTACGTGAAAGTATCCCATTAGTGGTGCTGCTGTTTACGGCGCTCACCTTAATGCATCCGCCCTGCCCATTGCYGGGCGCTGTAGGAGCAGCCACTGTAAAATGAGCTGTCTGCATCCAGAATGTGGCTTCTCACCCAGAAACGATGTAATAAGAAATATAATTAGATTCTGTGATTAGCAGAACACAGTGAAATCATAGAAGGTGTTTTGATTTTTTTGCGGATGTTAGCACTTTATAAATTTGCATTGGAATCTTATTTCAGCTGCCGCAACTGACTTTCAAGCAACAGTAAGCAGGATATAGTTAACCACTGAAGCAGAAATCTAGAGTCAATGAGTAATTATTGAGAGCTTTCCAGAATATTAGCTGTTTCAGTTGCTGCCTTGATGGAATAGTCCATTAGATATTTCTGTTTCTGGCAGCTCCYGAGAATTGATTCTGATACGAAACAACCAGCCCTTTTGATCAATACTGTAATTACTCTTATTGATGGATTGTTTTACAATGATAGTCATCACTGCAGTGCGTTTGCTCGGGAGGCACCGGCACTGTCCGCTGTGTGCCGTAATGCGCCGCAAATATCTGATTCAAATCAACACGCTATTGAGACCGGGCTGACAGGCGTGAAATTAATTGTTCCACTTCATGTAAGACCTGCATTCTTCCTTGGAGAGTGATTTGCTGCCGTGGGCAGTGTGGGGCTGGGTGTGCTGTCTCGGGGCTTCGTCTTGCCCCGTGGGACGGGTCCTTCCACCCAGCCACATGGGATCGGAGCAGCCTGTGACTGGGGAGATGGGTCGCAGCTCGTCCTAGCCCTGCTCTGACCAGGGACTGCTTGTCTGAGTAAGGGAGAGGCTGGCTTGGCCATGCAAGCTGTTGGGGAGCTTCAAAATGTGGGAAAGAACGAGGCGTGAAAATACTGAATCCTTGCACAGAGCAGTACAGCAGAGCATCACAGTGTTACTGCTGCAAGCAGGATTTTTCATCTGCAGTGTTGCATCTTTACTGTTTTTTTTAATGGATGTTTATACTGGCAATTTATAATCTTCAAATTGCTTTGGTGGTGGAGTAAGGGCWACCTCTGGTGAAAGTAAAATCTCTAGGAGCATAAATATTGATGTGCTGTGCCATACCACTGCTCTGCTGATAGCTGGTTGAACAAATGGCATATTAGAAAATGCTTGCTAAGTAATACAGTGTTTGTTGTGATAATGTAGTGATGATTACTGGTATTGCTCACAAAATTGTGCTTCCCATGCCGCTTTGTGTGCTTTCTACTTAAAGGCCACATTCTGATTCAGCTTTAGGTTTCATTACAGGCTATGCATGGTATTAAAGTATCCAACTTAAAAGTTTTAAATTTTTTTTCCTCTTCTTCCTACGCTCTTTTGGATGAGATCGTGTCCCTTAATGGAAGGGATCATGGGGTGGTTTAGATTTGCTAGAGTCTGGCATGGCATACGTGTGCGCCTATGGCTGTGTACAACTGCCGCAGTTTTTCTGTTTAAAATCTTCCAGTGAAATCATGAGTGSGTCTGAATAAGCTGAGTTGCCCATTGTAAATATAGAAATACCTACAGAAATCTCTGGTGTTTTATCGATCTGCTATTTTTGCCGTTCTTTCTAATACTGGCATATTAAGGTGTTTATGAGGATGCTGCAGGTATTTCCATTATGGACAGCTTCCTACAGAAGTAGTATAGGACCCATCCCTGAGCTCCTGAGGTATTTCTGCAAATGTTCATGTAGCTTTTAGATACTAGAAAAAAAGAAAAATCCTTTCKAAATCTTCTGTGCTCTCATTAGCTCAGTAAATGGTTGGTCTCTTTAAAATATCAATTACTTAGTAGATTTTTTTTTTTTTTGCAATGAAAATTTCTGCATTTTAAAGATGTGTGCAAATAGTTTTTTGAACACTTTTCAAGTGACAGGCCCATCATGTGCTAACACTGCAACTTCCCTGCTTTTTTTATGATATTCCAAAGGGTTCCTGCAGTGACGAAATGCCACCAGCAAGGTTTTAGAGCACCCTGTCTGTGCAGAAAGATGCATATAGCTGATCCATTTCACAAAAAAAAAATCACTTATCAGGCAAGCCTTTGCTGCTTGCCCCGAGGCTCTTCACGGACTTGGCCTGTGCTCTCGTGGTTTTTATCGTGTTGATCCCGTGAATCCTCTTTTCCTCCTCCCTGCCCGTGCTTAGCTGTTCTGCGTTCACGTCGTGCTGCACGTGCCGGTGATGAGCAGCACTGTGGCGTCCTGTTGGGCTGTGCTGGTGCGTTCGGCACCGCAGTTATCGGGTACTGATAACGCTGTAGTATCTGCAGCGTCAGCTGGTAGGTGCTCTCTCTCCAGCAAGCTGTGCCATCTGCCCTGTGCCTTTACTTGGACTTGTGCTGTAGGTGCTCACGTCCAAGTTTGTCACTGTGGCTTTCTAGCAGCTGAGGTCCAAGGTGATGCTCGTCTGAGACCAATGATCCCAGGTCCCTGGGGCTTGGTGGTCCTGAGAAAGGGCCCTAGGTGCAGCAGGAGGGTGGTATGAAGGCACTGCAATGTAATGGATGCACTGAGTAACTGGGATTGGCAGAAGTTTTCTTCTGAGAGTCTTCAGACAGATTTTGATTATCTGGAAGATCTGGCCTCCAAATTAAATGGTRACATCAATGGAAAGACCCCCAGGAGTAAGTGAAACAAAATGTCTGTCTGCAAGCAGAGAGTGGCTCTTTTCAGAAGAGGAAAAGATGTCTAATATTCCRGATCTTATCTACCTTGCCAGTTAAAATTTTGAGCAGCCTCTTTTGTTTCCCTGTGCTCTAGCTGGTAGTTCTCAGCTATTCCCCTGGATGCTGCAGACATCTGYGCTAACGAGGATTCATTATGGGAATGTGCTGGAGTACAGAGGGATCGGGAAGAGGGGTGTTGCTTGTGACTGAAAGTGTCTCTGCTTTCACTGAGAAAGCATTTTCTGCGGAACTGTTTACCAAATATTGATGGAGCACTTGTCTAGCAGCAATGCTGCTATTGCTAGTCATTAATAGTACTCCATGGAAGAAAGTATGAATGGAATAAAAAACAGCCTGAAGAGGTATAGTTCCCTCATGAGTATTATTTTGAGGGCTAGGCTTCTGATTGACTCAAACGCTACATAGTTGCATTGATTATCATTAAAATAAATAAAAATGCTAGGTACTTCATGTCAAATAGTGATTTTGCTGCATAGGCTTAGCTGAGTGAGCTGTTTTCAAGACAATATTTGAAAAAAAACTTCAGAACTTGCAGCTTTGATCTGTGAACATGCAGCTAATTTGCAAGGTTTCCTTGGCCATGTCTCTTGAATGATTATTACTTTTAACAGAAGAGCTTCTTTGTAAATGATTTTATGATGGGAGCTGTATACATCATGCAAATAATATTTAAGTGATGTGAATAATGGTTCTCAGAAGTKTATTTAGTAGATCTCTTCTTAGGTACAATTCAAATGTATACTCCAATCTGTACAGTGTATTCCCAGAATGTACCCATGAATCAAAAACAAATGGGGAGAGTGCTGGAGATGGGTGGGACTCAACTTGGTAGCAAATATAAAAAATAAACCCCAGAGACTCTTTTTTGACCCTTTTTTTTCCTAGCAGTTTTGCCTAGACAGTCTTGTGGTATCTTGATTCTTTYGATTATATTTTGAAACCAAGTTTTTAAATTCAATTGTTTTTCTGTTTTGCTGTAAACTTTCAAATGTATATATTGTCAAAGTTTTCTCTTAAAAATACTAATAAACTCTAGTGTGGCTCTAAGTTTGGAAAGAAGGGAAAAAAGCCTCWCTGTAACCCACCATCCATCTTTAATACATCTGTAGGCAAGATGCACAACAAAGCTCTTTCCTCAAGAYAGATTATGCTGGGGTAGAAGAAGAAGAATTATCAGACTGTTGGGTAGGTAGAACACAGAGAGCTGCTCCTTGCTGACTGTCCAAAATAGAGCAGATATTCTATTGATCTGTCTGCATCTTAATTACCATAATCCTGTCTGCTTTGCTGCTATTASAGTACGTGATCTCTGATCACTCAACTTCTACTTTATCTTCTGTATCAGATATAATGCACCTGCAGTCACTTACAGTTATAAGATTGTTTCTGCATGTATTGATCTTTTTAGCTTGTTTTATTAAACTGCAAGGAGAAGGAATTCAATGGTCTGCTTGTTTGATAGATGTCTTACCGCTCTGGTTTCTCCTAAGAATGAAGCATCAGTCATGCCAAGCAGAAAAAGGAAGCGCAGGCGCTGGGTTTTCCTGTAGCGGTAGGAGCAGCGAGGGCTGCACCGTGCCGGGCACGTTGTCGTTGCCCTGAAGACTCAGGCAGCGGCTGTTTGTCTTCGTGTGGGACAGCTTTGCCTGAGACTAAAGTTTTCTGTGCGGAAAACAAACACTCCCTCACTTGAATTTTAAGTAAAGCTTTGTGTCTGTGAGCAGCAGGAAGGGGTTGGCCTATGGGGATCGGTAATAGGTGTCTTTGCTGGAGCTGATGCTCACTTTTGGTGTTTGAGCAGAGTATCCCACGGTCTGCTTGCTGCTTCTGCCGCATTTTTGTATGTAGGGATTTTTGCATATGCATATATGTAGCAGTATGTGTCTGCTTTTCCCTATATTCTCTAACAAAAGAAACGTGTGAATTCCTTTTTACATATTGATATGTATTATTTTGAGAAAAGCTCGCTAAGGTTGTGTAAGCATTGGAAATTAAAAGAAATTTGGGTGGAATAAAACCAACCAGCATGATGTTTTCTAAATTGTGATGGACTAGCCTGTAAAACTCTCTAGCCTTTGTGCATTAATTTTTTGTTTTGAAAAACTTGTTTGCTTAATGGGCTTTTTACTATGCAGAAGTTTTATCTTAGAGTATCTTGAGAGTTAACTCAAATACTGTCAGTTAGAAGTTTATGTAAATTGTGATAAATCTCTCCCCTTTTTTTTCTGTACAATTAGAAAAACGACATTTCTTTACTTGTTATTTAGAACTTATCTATAGTGAAGGTCACCTGTATCTCTTTGGCATAGATCAGAATGGAAATACTATATAAAAGCAAAGTAGTGGGGTAGCCATGTCAGTTGGCTTGTGTGCTGTCCTGAGCAGCACAAATCAAGGTGAAATGACGAGAACATGAGGAGGGTCTGTGTTGCCACCTTGTCTGAGAAAGACCCTTTAAACCATATATATATACACACGTATGTATAAAGGTGAGGAAACATCTCTAAAGAGAGAAACGCACCACTGTGGGCTTTGTCAGAAGCATTTTTTGTGGCTTTTGACACTTGGACCTGGCACAATTATGGAACTGAAGAGTGCGTTATTAAAAACGTCCCTGGCACTGGCTCTGAAAACAGTAATTTGCCTCCATTTCCAAGAGCCGTGTTTGAAGTTGCGTGTTTCTGGGATACGGCTGCTTTGATCAGTTTTTCAGGTTTGTGAGCATCCTGGTCCTTTTCTGGAGCAGAAAACCCCTTTCTTGCAGAAAATATGTTACCATATGTGTAGAAATTGTAGTTTTTAGAAAACTGTAGTTTATTTCCTTATGTGTGCAAGGTAAGCAATTGTAAACAGCTGCAATGCCCATCTGGGAATGTCTGGGAAGAAGCCATGTGGCCCCTTGGAGGGGCTGGAGAGGATGCAGATGCTGTGTTCTAGAAGCCTTCTCTAGATCCTGTGCAATACTGAATACGCCTTTGAGCCAGTGGATTCGGATGTGTGTAACTGAAGGCAGGCTTTGTCCCAGATGATGTGTTCAGCTCTAAAKGGGTTGAAAAGTTTTTAAATTATTCACATGTTTAGTGTCAGAGCTAAAATAATCATGGGGCAGGACCTCATGTAGGGGTGAGTCTATCTCTACTATTACATGTGATTCAAAACCCAGACTTCCCCATTTTTCCCTTCTTTGGGAGTGGAAAACATGGAGACTTTGAGGATGATATGGATGATTTACACTAGAAATTTGAGGAAATATTTAAGGAAACTATATGTAGGAACTTGATGGTTATGTTTTGAAAAGCAGCCATCATGTGTGTGCAGGAACTTGTGTCCAACAAATTTTTCAATGGTAGATTTATTGAAAAAGACCCATAGCTAAAATGGCACAACACAACCTAGCAACTTCTTTGGGTCTGGATCAATAATCTATATAGTAAATATAGATGTTTGTGTATAGATGACTGAATTTTCAGGCTAGAATTTTACAAAGGAAGCGATTTTCATGGTGAGGACTGGTTTGATACACTTCAGATCTCTAGTGTTTGAATAAAACTCCCAGTGAGGGTATTGGAAGCAAGGCAGGAATGAGAAGTACAGCATCAGTTCCTGAAAAAGAATACATCCTTCGCCAGGCATTTCTTGTTATTGGATTAGCTCTTGCAGTAGTAATAAAATGGCTCTTTATGTTTTGATTAAATAGAATACAAATGCAAAATATATGATGCAGTGAGGGATTTTTGCAGTGATTTATATGTTTATATTCATAGAAATTGATGATCATGATGGAGCGAAGGTGCTGTTTAGTATACTTTCAGGCTTAGCAACAGAAGTACCATTTTCTCTTTGGTTATATGATATTACAGGAAAACTGTGTATTTTTAAAGCTTTTCATCTTTTTCATAGGATGTCATAAATAAAAGCCTCAAATGGGATTGATACAATATAAATAGGTTTGCTGATGTTAACAGGAAGAAATAATAAAGTGCTATAAAATACTGTTTTGCTGTAATACCTGTGAAGCTTTTGGGGCTTCACTTTAGCTGAAGAAATCCTGTGAGGAGATTAATCCTGCTAGAATAGTCCTGCGTTCTTTCTGTAATTGCGCCTAAGTGATGCTTGCTGCTTTTGGAAACAGAGGATCATACATTTACAGTGTTTTAGACTATTTATCTCCTGTTCATATATTTTTTTAATTTTAAGATCTTGATCTGCAGGTCCCAAACTGGAAAGCGCTGTTCGTCCTAAGAGGAATTAATTGATGTCAGCTTGGTCAGCTCTGTGAGGGAAGGTTTGCAAGATAGATCTAATGCTATATGCAGATATTCCTGAATTTAAAATGATTTAATGCACTTTCATATAATTAAGCAGAAGTTCTTTTGAGCTCTTAAAAAAAAAAAATCCATCTATTTGTACCTGCGAATTTTTAATGGATAATTAAAAACTCCTCCTTTCTCTTTCTTCCTTATATTAGCATTATGAAACACAATCAGCAAAGTCATGATTTCTTTCAAACCACTTTAATAACATTACCTCTATCTTTGTTCCTCATTTTCACAGTAGTTTTAATCTGACTAATAATAAAAAAAATCAGTCTCTTAACATTGTGCTTTATTTTGATTGAATATATGAAGCTTTTGTCCCCACTTGAGCTATATATTATCATTTCCAGGAAAATGAGTGTAGTTAGATATTTTGCATTTTTATGTGGGCTTTTTTAGGACTGAATAGTTTGTGTAGACCTCCATTTGTGTTATTTTTGGGCTAGAGAAATCTGACATATGAGAGAACTGCTTATGCAGTTGGATTTCATTGTTTCTCTGTTCAGATGGATTCCACACGCACAAAAAGAGAAGATTTATGTAAGTACATAATGGTCCAGGCATAACGAGCATGTGTGTACATGGGCTGTACAAATGAAATGCAGGCAACCATAATGTATAGAATAAATAGAGACAATGGTGAATTACAGACCCGTAACCCAGTGAGGAGCTCTGCTGATGACACAAACTTCCAGTGCAGAGCTCGAGTGGTTTGTGATGCTCCATCACTGAAGCCCAGAAGTGGAATTAATTCCACTTTGAGCTCAATAATTCCAAATCTGTGTGACTTTTCCCCTTATTGCTCAACACACAAACCTCATTTCCTTTCCTATTTCAACTCATTTCTGTCTGCATCTTCTCTCTCAATTTTTCTTTATCATTTTTTTGTGAGCTGCTGGGTAGGGACAGCAGTACTTTAATTTTCAATGTTTCAGAGTACTGCAGGCTAAAGTATAAGCTAATATAAAAATATAAAGTTAAGGTTTTGATCCTTTTTTGTTAATATCCTATGTAACATTGCTCACTGAATTATGTGACATGATATTTTTTATAAAAGCTTTTAGCATGGTATGTTCTTGATTTTGTAGAATACAGATGTAGCAAATAAGAATGTTTTGTGATTATAACTGAAGTTGATTCTATATTCCTTGTGCTGTTGGACAGTTTTTAAGTAATTTAAAAATACTATTCTCTCTGTTCTTTTAAATGTGCTTTGAGGATGAAAAAAGCACCTTTTATGATTAAGTTTATGTTTGGTTTCTTTCTAAATGATATAGAATCCTTAAGATGCTCTGTGGTGGATACTTAACCAGGCACTGGAGAAGTGACTAACCATTTTTACAAACTGTAACAGCTGGTGTGTGCAGACAGTTTATGATAGATAAAGGCAAGAGGATTTTTGTACTCTTCTGAATGTATTGCTCCTGTACTTTGCAAAGGGAGCTATTTCATAGTTACTGTTGTTGCATGAAGAAATTGCTTTTAGTGTATTCTCCTTGCATATGTTATGGCAATTGTGTTTTATTGACCAGTCAATTTGTTTCAAATTCTTTGTTCTTTTGTTTTTAAACACACATGCAGACATATATGTGTTCACCTGAAAATGCAGTAATAAGATTAAAAACATTTTTTTTTTTTTTTACTTTTATATAAACTGTAAAGTTAACTTGTTAGGTTGTTTAGAAGCTGGTGTAATTTTTTGCCTTTTATCTGCCTACARTATAAAGCACTAGCAATACGGCTGTGCAGGAATAGGAGTTAAGCAAAAATGCTGCTAATGCCTGTCTCTGCTACCGCAGTTCCTAGAGTTTCTGACRGTGTTTGGGACTTGCAAACTGGGACTCATAGCAAAGCTTCAGAATGGAAACCAAAACTCCCAAACCTGAAATGAACTGTTTTGGGACCAGACTGCAGATATTCTAACAGATTTTGTTTTCTGTCTGATTTGCAAGGCTGAACTCTAAAATCAATCTCAAGTTGACTGTTTCTTTGTTTTATACCTTGTGGACAGGAGCACTGAGAAATTACGTGACTAATTCAAACTCGTGCAGGATGCTGTGGCAGAGCTGGGACCTAAGCCCAACTTGTTTCAGTCCAAGGTTAATATCTCAACCACTTGACCATTATTCCTCTAAGAATATAGATTTTATTTATTATAACCCCCAATTTCACTTATCCTAATTTTACTGTAAAAACCAAAGTTTCTCTGACTTAAAGTTTCCATAGTGTCCCTCAAATAAGAAGGGATTTAAAAAGTGCTTCGGCAAAATCTGTCTTGCTATTATTACTTTGGGTTTATGGTAAAATGACTGATTTTTCCCAAATGTCTTAAAGTTAAAGCACTAAGGCTTTTTATGCTGTCTGCAAGATTTCCCCTTCTCTCTCCCCTAATATTACAGGCTGTTTTATTATTGCTTGAAGCTAGGCAAATCATGTTTTTCTCAGCAGTATTTGACCTTGATACGTTATCTCTCTCAACATATATTCGTATATAAAATGAGAGCTGAATTCTGAAGTAATAATGATCTGGAACTAGCTGTTCTAAAATTCAAGGTGTCACTAAASGGATGATTTACATCAAACTTGATTTATTTGTAGATCTCTTTTTAAAGAATTAAAAGCCTCGTATTCAAGATATAAAGGTGCAGCATGAATATATCCTGCTTGCATAGAAAATGACCCACTGCTATGGAGTGAAATGGTGACATCTTTTAAAAACAAGCTGTATCGTTAAACCTAGAATGATACGATGGTTTTTTACATTTTTTTTTCTTTATTTTATTTTCAATAATGTGTAACAAGCCAAGAGCAGTAACCAGATGAACAATAAATGGAATCTAGACACACTAGAAATGATTAAGAGAAAAATAGAAATATTAAACAAAATACGTGTGTATGTTAAGGAAAAAAAGTCGGTGTTTTAATTACTAAAATATTTTCAAGGGAGCTCAGTTTGCAGGCACAGGCTTAAAGAATAGGTTGGTTTGTCACTGTAATGCTCCTATGAGGCAGAGGTGGACTGTACTTCTGGATATTTATTCTTATTCAGTTTATTCTCTGATATATGCTACTACTGGCTTTTAAACTGCTTTAGAAGATCTAAAGTTCAAATGTCTTCAGAAAGTCTTTGTAACTATTCCAGTGAATGAATACTGCTTTTAAAATGTTTATACACCCTAGGTTATCAGAGAGTGATGATAATTTCATCATTAAAATATTTCTGTAAGCGAATGTAATGTGGAAAAAGTCAAAAGACTTCAAAGTCTGCTGCAGTACAGGAAAGTCTAGGACATTTTCTAACCAACTGCAAGTCACTGGATATATTTTTTTCCTTTTTATTTATTCTTTTATTATTCTCCTCTTATTTTCTTTTATTTATGACTTCTTTATTTGCCTATATTTGCCCCTCTATAGATGGCTRGCCAAAAAGAAATGATCACCACTGTTGCAGCCCCCTGGTCTTTTAAACCTGAATGGGAAGAGCTTGTGGGATGCCGTAGGAGAGTCCATGTAGGAGTCTCACAATCAGAAACCTTTGCTAGATTTATTAATCCCTTCAAACTTGGTRGCAGGTTGATATTATTTAGAAATCAGATTAGGGGAACATTCCAAGGAAAGCCAGAGATGACCAGCTGGTTATGACCTTGCCTCAGTTGYTGTTATCAAATTTGTAAAACCTTTCTGCTTGTTAAAGAAATTATTATCCAGGAACAAAGGCTTTTTCTGGGCAGGGCTTTAGCTGCTGCATGCTAATTAAGGGAACAAAGAGCTGGGGATTACAGAAGCAATAACAGTAAAAGGCCCCGGCCCAGTTGCGGCGGGACATGATCTGGCTGTCAGCTGTGCTGCTGCTGCTGCTGTGTGTCTTGGCACATCTCCCCCGTCAGCCCGCAGTAACCAGAGACTTTGATGAGGGCCTCCCAGAAACATGCCCCGTCCCGCCCCTGCGGCTTTGCTTTTCCAGGGAGTAATCCTACACTCTGGGTCAGCAGAACCAGATGGGCAGAAGAAAATAACCTMGTGCTGATGTTCTTAGGGGGATGCTAATGGCTCACCAGAAGCGATAGGGGACGGGAGATTTCTTTAACCGCTAATTGTGAAATAAACAGCGTACGGTGGAATGAGTCACCCCGCGAAAATACCTAGCGGGAGCTTGGGCAGCCTCAGTCTGCTTTGGCACAAGATCAAAACGTGTGGTGGAGTGTGTTTTCCCAGCYATCGAAGTCATCAAAAAGTTCTAAAACTGGTAACTAATGATTACATTCCAGCTTTCCAGTAAAAGGTATAATAAAAAAATGAGCTTGCGAGAAGTTTGTTTTCATTTCTAATACTGAGTACYGGAGGTTAGCAGGAGCTCGTTCAGATTTCCTTACTGTCCTCCATGTCTGCTTCACCGTTTTCAGTAAAGGAAACGTTTCCTCTTGAGATGGTGCTGGTTTGTCGAGGAGGATTCCTCATCTGGTGGCCCCTCAGCTCTGCCTTTCAGATGGTGCTGGGGCAAGCAGCCACCTTCCCTTAGCTGTTCCTTGTCAGAAGAAATGTCTATCAACCATGCATCTCTTCYAAGGCTTATCACAAAACAATCTTTACTGAGGCAAGGATGCAAATGTGTCATTGTGTGATGGAATATCCTCCTGCTTTCTTCCTTGACTTTATTTTCATTTTTTCCCAGATGTGGTAAAGACAGAAGTAAAACTGACAGGMGTTAAATTAACTGCCTTTAACATAAGCTGTATGGTATCTAATTCACTGCAATAAATACTTTTYCTTTCTTTCTCTTTTGTAAATACATAACTTTCTTTTTTTGGTTGTAAGGAGCTTGTGATGAAATGACTGGTATTAATTCCCATGATTTACCTCTTTTCTCCAATTGGAATAGGAATATTTTGAAAAATGAACCAATTGTAAATCACTGATTTTGCCTAGTTTTTTAAAGAGGCTGGAAAATATTCCCGTTTGAACTTGAGCTGCTTTTGGTGTAGCTCAGCTCTGCAGGCATCTGTAGACATAACGTGGCACCGTTGATACCTTTTAGCACGGGTAAGATTCAGGAGCCTCTGCAGGCTCTTTTGGCCGTATGGATTGGTSAAGTGTTGCCCAGAGCTTGGGCTAGCCTGATTACACCAGTGCTGTGGTCTTCCCACTGCAGAAGTGGGAGGAAAGTAAAGGCTCTTCTAGCTGGTCACCAAGGACGACTTACAGGTGGGCTTCTCTGGTAGCTCCAGAAAGTGCTGAGGAGATGCTTGGGGTCCAAGCTCTGCCGTGGACATTGCTGTGTTTGCTCCTCTGGTCCTGAAGCAGCCCCGTGACTGGGAGCTGAACGCAAATCTTGCGTCCAACCCCAAGGATTTCAGGAGGCCAAGTGCTGCAGCGGCTGCTGCTCCGGGTGTTCCTGCTGGGATTAGCTAGTGGGTAAGAATGCTTGTGATTGAGGTCTTGGGTGTTACTCCAAGTAACTTGGAAAGTAGGATTGTGTCGCTATGGCACAAAGGGAAAAGGGACCTTCATTTGGAATAACTAAAGGGTAGGTTGCTGGGAGTGTGAGAGAACACCCCTCCTTTAGTACTGTTTTTCTAAAGTCACTGGATAACAATCYTCCTTTTCTGACTGAAACAAACTTTCTGTTGATTTGCTTAAGGATGCCCACTCAGTGGGCATATAACAAGTTATCTTTATTATGCTATAATGTTTTCAATAACCATATCCCTTCTCAGCTGTAATATCCTTTATGTCCTAGTGATACAGGCTTTTCTGGAATTCAGAATTTCTATGCCCACTTGATAAGTTAATGTTACTTTAAAAKACATCAGTGGTTTTACTGTAATGGGGCACTCGGTGGTAGAACAGGGGGGAATTCCAGGGTAAGAAAAATGTGGGTCCTATAACCTATAATTAAAACTAAGCTTGTGAATGGCTTTGGGTTTGCTCTTAAAAATGTTGGCATTCTTTTGAAGCCTTAAAGATATCTTGTATCTTTCCTCTTGGCTATTATGCATTCAGGCACCTCGGGAACAAAGAAATGACAGGGAAATGGATGGCCTGGGTTTAACTAAGTAGGTGATGGTACAGATGAGGCCCGATAAGCTTAACACTTCATCTCGGCGCTGCCACGGCGCTTTGCGAGGAGATTAGAAGTGTCTGGCTGCGAGGAGGGCGAGYGCCACAAATTCACTCATACATGGCAGCTCTGTAATGAGGTGATACTTCATTCCTTAAACTACTGAACTAGAACTGCACAAACAGATGTACGCCTGTGGCAGCGGCGGGCAGGCGGCGCACGCTCGGCCGCCCCTCCGCACGCGCCCGTGGCGCCGCGTCGAGGGGCGCMGCTCTTGGGGCCTCCCTACGAACAAAGGGCCATCTCCCCGCCCGTGCAAGGCGGCACCCTGTCCGCTATTTCAGGCTCTTTGTATTACAAGGTAGGGYTTGGCAGGAATCTAAATAAACATAATCTTCCAGTAGGCTAAGAGGACTAAATCCGCCGCTGGAAATTAAGAGCGTTTCGCCTGCGGTTCTGCGCGTTGCCTCCTTTTGCAGCAAAGCCCTGAGGAAGGGAGAGGAGATGCGACTCAGATCCGCATCTCTAATGCGGTTGCTGGTAAACCACCACCATGTAAGCTCTGTCTTGGAAGTTAACTTTTTTGAGCTTTGATGACATTACGTATGGTGTTCTGTGAATCAAAAATGATCACGGAGACCCTATTTCACAAGCAGCTTGAAGAGCGTGACTTGTTCTGCCAGCTTGTGTAGGACTACGAGTGATTTTGAGTTATCCGTGTGTTAATTACTCCGCTGGGTTAAAGGCTTGAATACAGTTCACCAAGAAGGTGGTTGCTTTGTGGTGAGCCGAGAGGAGTCTATCGACAGATCGACTATCAGTACTCAGTGATTTAGATGGCTTTGTCCTSAGGTTTAGCAAAACGGGAGGAAGGACTTAAGAGTTTGTGTTTTTCACTAAGCACTGAAATAATAAGTGTTCAGAGAGTGATTTGCTGAATGTCATGATGGAGAGTACATCTTTGAATATTCTTGCAAAAATGTGCAGTTGATTCTAGCAATCCAGGTTTTAACTCTTCCAGGCTTATCCTGGTCTGGAGCTAACAACTACTACAAAGTAACAGGGCAACCAAATCTTCCTTCTCAYGGAGAAAGAGATACCACTATTAGATGCTCATCACTTAAACCTCTTCTTTTTTTTTTTTTTAATTGTACAATAGAGGTAATGAAATTTTCTAGGGAGTTGAATCAGATAAAAGAAACCTCAACAATAATGAACATTTTTTCTCTATTACTATTTTCCATTTTAGCATAAAGAACATATAAATGTTATAATATCCTAGGTGTGCATTCCCTAATAGAGTATTTGTGTTGCAGAAATGTGGCATGGGATGTTCATTAGTATGAACAACTGACATCTAAAGTAGAACAAAGCTTTTCATTTAAGAAGCAAACTTTCAAAGGGTTATACTTCAAACTATCAGTCACTCTATGTGTTTTCTCCTAAAACGCAAACTGTTTTTCTTAGATGTGGGCAAATAAAGCAATCCTTTTAAAGTGCTGTAAGCATATGAACAGGAAAGATACAGTAAGGGATTATCAGTATGTGTTCTTTTTCTAATTAACAACTTTTATGTGATTAAACTGTTCTTGTTCTAGGTTCCTCATGTGTGAAGGGAGGAAAAGGAAATTAATTACCACTAGCCTGAAGGCGAGCACACTGTATTCTTTATGACTCCATAGTATTGACTTGGCTATTATTCATGGCACCTATTCTCTGCTATGCAGATTGATGCATCTTTAATTCATAGATACATTATCATTAATAGTGGTTTATTGACCAAGCAAATCAAAGCTGTTGCTCGGTATGTTTTAGTGCACAAGCTCCACACTTTTGCTGATAAATGTATTATTGTGTGCATTCTGTTATGGAAGAGGAGTTTGATGGTTTATTTCTGCGCAATATGCCAGCTAACTGTCATGGCACTATATGCAGRACATTTTAATTTTTGGCGAGATGAGCACTAATCAGTAACGTTAACCAATTTTTGGATTACRAAGAGATTTTCTGGTTCTTTGGGAAGGAGACAAAAGCTGAATAAGCACCTCCACGTTTGCATATGTAAAATATAACCCACTTCATCTAGAAAGGTCTGTAAATAAAATATGAAAAATGAGGCAGGCTTGGTTCAATTTTAATTTGAATAAATAGGGCAATTTTTTTAATTTACAAATGTCATTTGAACAGGGATTTATTTATTAAAATATTTCCAATCTATCAGATACTGACATATAAAACCAGCAGGTATTAATCTGTCTTATCTTGATAGTCTATTTCCTTGTTTGACACTTTTTATGGAAATGAGAAGGCAAGACTAATGCAGACATAATGCTATAATGGCTTATAAAAGTGGAAGACCCARGTCTGATTAGTTGTTGACATATGTTTGGTAAAAATGATGTCAGTAAGCTTAAGTTGTTTTATGTTTACAGTTTCAGAGGAAAAAAGAYAAAAAATGAACCAAATAATCGTCACCATTTTCTGGTCAACCTTTCAAACTGCTGGGYGTGTGTATTTAGTCCTTGTGGTGAAGCACTGGAAGAGCTGCCTGTTGTGTAGCACGGGTGTGATATGGTACAAGGGCTGTCAGGCTTCTGAGTACTCACTGGATTTTTCTCAGAAAACTAACAGAAACTGAATAACTTTAAGTTTTGGCTGTGAGTTTGGGGTTTGATTTTTCCTTTTTTAATACACAGATCATTTTCTTAATTAAATTTCAAGCTTCATCTCCTTCATTTTTCATTAAGAGTGAGAGAGGTAAAAACAGCATTGAGAGAAAATAATATATTGGGAGCTAGCAGCATGCCAATATTTCTGATGCCAGTCTAAGAATATACACAATATAGCTAAATCATCTGAAGCAAAAAAGATCTGAATAAGATCTGTTGTACAGCACATYAGTTAATATCATACTACAGTTTCCAAAGACATTTATTAAATATYGGATTGAATGTGGTTTTGGCAGTCAATTTTTTTTCTTTTGTGTCTACTAGTTTGTTATGAAGCTTTGAAAGAAATCATTATAGACTGTCAGTGCCTTCAGTTAATATAAAGAACGGCTGTTTTGTGTCACTTYTTGTGAAACTATCTTCATTGAAAATCACAAATGAAAGTGCAAAGCTTTGGTGTCACACAGTTATGGTGATACTAGAACACAAAAATCTGTGGTTGCACAATTCCAGGCAGTGTCAAATAATACAGTTTKTTTGTCAAACTTGCAAGTTCTATCATTAGCCTAATGAATGAATTACTTCTGGTCCTAYGTAAGGACCACATCCCAGTGCCCTGGTTTTATACAGGTACTGAGAACTTACTGATGTTGCTAGTCTGGATGGGACTCGGGGGAGGATGTGAGGAACTAGAAGCCAGAAGTTGAATGCTCAAGCTCAGGTAGTCAGCTGGCTTGCTTTTTCTTGTTACTACAGGAGTTCTCTTTTATATATAGTGTCCTGATATTTGTCTGAAAATGAAATCAATATAAATAGTTTTATCAGGTGGATACAGAAAGGTGCAATGATGAGATATAGGAGCAGAGATCAATGCCATGTCCTTGGTATTGAGAAGCAAAGAATTAAAACTTGCTTAAGAGTTAATTTTGAAAGTCTGCTCATTGCAAAGTGTTAAGTTTTAGAATTATTAAACAACTCGTGCAACTAAATATTAGTTGTAGAGAATGTTGCATTTATGAACAGAGCTTGTTTTCTTAGGAATTATCTACTTTTTTTTTTTTCCCAATGGACAGTTGCCATTAGCTATTCCAAATGTGGGGTGCATTTCATCCATGTTTCATGATGAGAATTTTCCGAGGAAGTGTTTACTTTCAGAATGTACCAGTTTAAAGAAATGCTGGCCTGCATTTCATYGAGGTGGTTTTTTTTAGCAAAAAATAAAGATTCTTCTATAGCAGTCAATTTTTTGTGTCTCAACCTACCCCATCTTCTACTTGATTCATTTTATTTTGTCATTTGGGGGGAGATATGGCACATGGGCAGGTGATCATTTCTATTTTTTGTCRTCTTGACTGGAAAAAAAGCCTTGTTTAATAAAAGCGTGCAGATGTATGGAAACTCGCAACAAGGACAAGGTATAAGGCTGAGTAGTTTGACATAAATACACAGAAATGGGACAATAGCAGGAAAGATGGGTAGACATAGTGATAAAGGAAGCATAATGGGAAAGACATAAAGAAAGGYTGATTGAAAGAACTAGTCTGTGGGTATTCTGTGACCTTACAGCACAAAGGGAGCTGTCTGTTGGCTGTCCTTGTTTTCAGTAAGGCTTTTAGGGAAGACAGATGCAGTTCAGTGTGCAAAATAAAATACTGCAGTATCTCATCCCATCTGAGAAGAGAATGATAATAGAAAGTTGTCAGGTTTCCTACTTTTGGGTCTTCAGTGACTCAGAATAATGTTTTTGGATGAAAGGAATATACTCGAACATTTCTCCAGACTTCTGAGAGGAATAGATTACACATACATACTCATATAACTTTTACCTGGAAATATAGCAAGGGCTTTGCTTTGGATGCATGTGTCCTCTGGTTGTAATGCGATTCTGCAGATTTCTACATTTTCTTTTCCCTCTTCCTCCTTATTATTTAAGCAAGTGCTTCATGTGAGATACTGTAAAGAAATGTTAATAGCTGCAAGTACATATTTACAGGAAAGAAAAGTGAATGTCTGGTGTACTTCCAGAATYTTTTTTGTTACCTTACTAAAGGGAAACAAGGGAGTGTATTCTTGACCCCTATTTGATTCCTTAYAAGTATTTTTGCTTAACTAGCTGGTTAATTGAATCTTATTCCCTGGAACAGATCAGTCACAAAGGAGCGGTTACCTCCTCAACAATAAACTACCTCTTAGAATAGAATTTCTTGAGCTATTTCATTCATTATATTTAAATTGGTGTGTAAATATTGGAGCGACRATGAGAAAATACTCTACATCTTCCAGACTATAATCCTCTCCGTACCAGCCCAGCTATTTTGACCAGTTATTTCTTGAAGACTCTAAATGATTTCTTTACTGTTTATGTGGTTGGTGTAACCTATCCRTATTGGGGTTTGTAGAGGTCTGAAGAGCTGTAATGCAGGTGTGGTTAACTGATAGAGGAATACTGCCAAAGCAGGAATTGAAGGGKTTTTGTTTAATTGTTCAATCTTTTGATTGAAGCGAGGGAACGGTGATCAACATCATGTTATCAATATAACTGACTTGATTTTGCAGTGCTTTGATATGTAACAATGAGGAAAAAATAGATCAGAAGTAAATGTATTTGCAAGACCACGACTGTAAAAACAAAACTTGCATTAAATGTAAAATATCTGCAAGGAAAGCAGTAACTATCCTTGTCAAGCCTGCTGATAATAGTGTTTCTCAGCACAGCTGAACTTTGGCTATTATATGCCAGATACAGCTTTGATGTAATGAAAAATTATGGGAAGTTGGAATCACAGTTAAACATTTCTTTTTATAAGTAACTTTCCAGTTTTGCGGAATTGAATAAACTAAGCAACTTTCCATTTGCAGCATTACAAAAGTATTTGTAAYGCTGATGTTTGCAAAATCAGCTGGYGATCACAAATTCCTAATTAGACTAACATGCAATAAGTATCCATTATTTTGTATTTCAAAATTTTTTTTTTGAAGTAACTAAACAGCAGCAATTCCTCAGACCCGGATGTGTGTGGCAAGAGTCAAACATGACAGGCCAGGGTGGCAGCTCCTTGGAGTCATTTGATGGAGCGAGTAAAAATGCCTCTGCAGCAAAGAAAATGAATGTGGATCATCTGGTCATTCTTGATGGATTTCATCGAGAAAAAGAGGTTCAGTAAAGGTTAATGGGAGTGTGTAATGTGGTGTAACACAAACTTCTAATTATCTAGGAGTTCTTTTGCGTCAAGGTGAGGAGAAATAAGCGATTGCAACTCCTCTTTGGAGRGGGATGAAGCTGGAGCTCGTGCAGGCGTGGGTGTGTGTTGGGCAGGTCACTGGATGAGGAGCCAGGAGAGCTGCTGCTCCTGGTAGCCCTGAGCTATTGTGTGACATCGGGCATCGCACTGCATTTACCTTCACCTCAATTGCCACATCCAGAAATATGCCATCTTTTCCTTAAGGAAGGGCTCACAGATGAGTGAAGCAGGAGAGCACACTGTGTGCATTTGCTGTCTGTGCTGTGGCAGTGCCACCTGAGTCCCCTTCTGCTCTGTGGAAAAGCTCCCATTCCCCCTCATGTACATGTATTATCCTGGAGCCTGCTTTTGCCTTGGCTTCAAATTCAGCTTTAATCCAACAGCGCATATTTAATTAGCGATGTCTCTGTTCTAACGAAGCAGTTAGAGGCTGAGCTGAGTGTTTTTACATCTGCTGCTGGAAGTGCCGTGCTGCGTCTCGAGCGCGGTGCCGTCCTGGCTGCGCCGGGTCCTGGTGTGTCGGCAGCAGCGCCGTGCGCATTGGGGTTTTGCTGTGTGCGGGGCATCAGCCTGAACACGGTTTCTGTTTAAAAAAACAAAAATGTTGCCTTGTAAGACTCTGATAGCTTTTCTTCCCTATCAGCACMGATCTATATTCTTAGTTGTGATTCAAAAGCAAAGGGTCCTATCTGGAGAGCAGTAGTAAGTTTACCCTGTGTGTAGTGTGTTCGTGGTGTAAGGCACACTCAAAAGCGTGACCATGTAGTTCGGGTGCTGCAAAGCAATTGTGGTGTCAGGGTTAACCCTGTTAAAGGCAAAAGGAAGTAGAAAAAAGAACTCATGTTTTTCAAGCACCCTGAATTAAATGTCATTCATTGCAAATATGGGTCAATAGGGTTAATAGCATGCACTTAATTATTAAATGAGAAAAAATATGCTTTGTTTTTAGACTGTTATGAAGAATATATTGGTGAYAGAGTATACATTATTGTAAATACATAAATATACAGTGTATTACCACCCTTCCWATCCTTACTCTCTAGAAGAGCTTAGGCTTAAACCTCACAGGTTACCTGCAATAGGGAAGCTAATGTTACCACAGAAATCCACGAACCTGAGYGTTGAGAATAAGTGGGGAGAGACTTTGATTTGAGACAGAAGTTCTATGACTAAGAAACCGCTCTGAGCTGCAAATTGCATTAGCTTTTAGCTTTAGCTAATGTAAGGCTTTAGCTTGTGTTTCGCTGTTAGAACAGCTCCAACACAGAATTAAAGCACTTTGAATAACGCAAGGACTCGTGCGGCGCTTCACACCAGCACTCGTGCGTCTGAGAGGGTCATGCTCAGTTCACACATGGCAGGTTAGCGTMAGCAAGTTTAAGCAGTTAAAAATATATTGAATAGCACAGCTATTCTACTAAGCAATGCATATTAACTAAAATCAAAGCTATGGYATTTACTAAAAAGTGTTTGCCTCTTAGCTCATTTTGTATTTGCAGTGCGGAGATTTGAACATCTGAAAGAGATTGGGATTGATCCTGTATAGTAAATATGCCCCTTTAGTCCAGGTAATAGTGGAACTGACTGGCTCTGCAGAGCACTCTGAGGAATATTCATCACAAATGGGTCCATGTTCAGCTCTGTGCCAGCATCCCCGGACTTATTGCAAGAGAGATCCTGGAGGTGTTTGAGCGCTTGTAACCTTTAAAAATATTTCATTGTGTGTTTATCTCTCTGAATGGAGCAGCATAAAAGCAATTATCTTGATTTGAGTGGAAAAGGGTAGGAATAGATACAAACACACACAGCTATAACATTTTATCCTCTGAGAACAAACAGCTGCTGACGTATGGTGTTTTCCTGAAGTGGTCTTGCTCTGAGAGGTTATTTCTTTTCCTGCCTTACTCTTTCAYGCTGCGTGTTTTAATTTTGATGCCTCAGCGCCAAATACTTGGGTTGCACTGAGGGCTTTGGAGCTTTGCGTAGGCAGCTCTGTGGAGAGGGATTCTAGATGTCCCCTTGTCACGCGGGGGCTTCGGGGCAGGCAGGAGGTGGTTTAAAAAAATATATGTAATAAAACTCCCCCTCTAACCCCAGCAAAAACATGGGACGTTCTGACAGTGAAATACTGCCTGTCTTTCCCTGGCACTCGTGTGAAATGATCTGGCAAAACAGATACTGCAGAAATAATGCATTTTGTGTGCCTGCCTTCTCAAATGATGAATGTTCTTGTCTCTGTGGAGAATTTCTTAGCAAGTGCTGATTATTTTGCTAACGGAAAGCATCAGTGTTTCAAATACGTTTGTAATGTGGCAGATGGAAAGTTGCTTTGTTGCTTCTACTCAGTCTTCTGGGCAATCAGCAATCCACCCCCCAAAAGTGGGTTTCAGCTGTGACTCTAACTTGTGATAAGTTTTTGTGATAAGTCACTTAKGTACAGCAGAGCTAAGGCTGTTTTCTCACCTTTACTAGCAGTACAAATGTATCAGTGTTGGAAATATAGGTGCGAATTTTGAGTTTCTGTTACTGTCAACAAATTTGGAAATACTGGGAGCTATGGGGAGTTGATCCCATTTGGAAAAAAAAAAAGGCACCAACAATTTCATTTATTTTCAGTGGCAGGGAAATGGACCATTAGGGCGGTGTTTGAAGGAGGTGTGCAGCGTAGTAGCGTCACAAGGCAGTTTCTGGCCAAAACACAGGCTGGGCTGACCCAGGAGCTAGGCTTTTCTCACTGCTTTTGGTGGTGGCATTTTGCCTAATTGCAGCCCTACTGGCACAGCTGCTGTTTTGTCAAGATTACATTTCTATAAAATAAATCATTACATTTTAGAAGTCTTTGAAATGTATTTTGAATGAACTTTGTTCGGTCCTGCTTTAGCCAATTTATTTAAATTAAAAACAAATTTAAAATGTAAAACCCAGTGGTGGGGAAATAATGAGAGCCTGGAGGTCAGGCAGCCTCTGGAGGGAAAGGAAGAGGCTCTGTTAATTTTGCCAGGCTTTTGTTGCAGTTTTATTGGGGTTTTGTTTTTACATCTCTGCTGCAATTCAAGTCTCTACGTTTATAATAACTGTTTTATTTTAAAAACAACTATTTTCTATACTGAATCTAGGTTCCCAGCTTCATGCACGTGGGGTGCTGCAGAGGAAACGTGTAGACATGCACAGATTAAGCTGGCACCTCTTCCCTCTAACCCCAGTCTCTGGATACTAAAGGGGTACTAAAGCCAGCTGGTGTTCTTTCCAACTGCATAATTTGTCCTGTTTTGGAACCTTCCACTGATGACTGAAAAAGCAATACAACTATTTTTATGGCAGTGAAACGCTGATGTAAAATATCTATTAAATAAAAGCCTTGGTTGCCAAGGTCCTAGAGATCAAGTAAATAGTTCTAGTTTGTTAAAAATGTTCTTTCAGAGTTCCAACAATTGCCTAGATGGCCTTTATGCGAGATGTGTGGTCTTTTCGATTAGAACGTAAACAATATCTTTGATTTCCTTCATTTTTTAGTGTTTCAGAACTTTTGTATTTAAATTAGGAATATTTAATGAACTAGCATAATTACAAAATTCTAGAATTATGACTGCATAAATCACCCTCTATATTTTGAATGCATATTGTTGTTGTTCTTATTACTTTTCAAGAGCTCCTGTTTGAAATAAAAATATGGCTTTTTAATATGTTCCTGCCATAGCCTAGCAGGCTGGGTAGCAGCTTTCTCTGYGGTCAGAGAAGGTGTTAACCTCAGTTCTCCAGCAAACACGGTGACTAATCTCCTGCTATTCTTCACTTGATGGCCGAGCTTGAATCGATAAGTCTGATGATCTGAAAATAGTCTCT
This sequence comes from Eudromia elegans, assembly GCA_003342815.1. Lineage (NCBI taxonomy): Eukaryota > Metazoa > Chordata > Aves > Tinamiformes > Tinamidae > Eudromia > Eudromia elegans. The sequence goes on along the minus strand of PTEX01000011.1, from coordinate 5,160,054 downwards.
TGGAGTGAGGAGTCTTAGAAAACATTCCAAGAACTTGAAGTTCAGTTGAAAAGGAAACTGTTTTCATCAGAATCTGATTTTTGCGGGTTGAAATAAATGATTCAAAAATTTGTGCTTGGACCCATTAACATAATAAATGTTGTTCATGGCAGCGCCCTTTATTTCACTTTTTTAAAAACCTTCAGACTTGAATCCCATGAGATGTGAACAGACTTTGACAGAGTTATCTGGAAATGTTTTAAATTTACTGTTCTTCTTGTAGTTAATATATTTTACAATCACATTTATCTGTCTGTTGTTTACTACATTCTTCTACTTGCTCCAGTCAGTTAAAAAATAGTAGTCATCTATTCTAGACAAATTACTGTGATATCCTCTGTTCATTTTTATCAGTGTGGAGAGCAGAACTTGAGGCTGAGCTTAGTAATGGTAGAAATGGACTTGGAGAGTTGAAATCAAAACTCTGCTCRCAGTTAAAGGGCAGATCAAAAGAAAAACATCTTCCCTGGCCCAGAGAGGGGGCACAATTCAAAAGGTTTGCATGAGACTTCCCTTGTCTAACCCAGTGTCTGGAAAGGAAAAAGAAAAAAATATATSATTCTTTGAATGGGAGAGGTGCAGAATATCAAAAATTTATACTGTGTCCAAAATGTTTACTAAGGGCTGGGAAATTGCTTCTTTTTATTGTTAGGAAATTGTCTGCCAATTATGTCTTATCAAATACAGTTTGCCAATCAAAAAATTCCTGCAAATAAGTTCTTAGAGAAGTATGCACAGTAAAGCAAGCTGGAAGTATCAATTTGCCTTGAAAAACGTATTTTGTCAGGGAAAAATGAATTTCCTGTGGGCATAATATGTCGAAACTGAGGCATTGTGGGTGCTGCAGATCTCTTGCTTAGTTTGTTCACCTTTCTTGCCACTTGAGCACTTGCCACTCCAGGTGCTCTGAGCCCCTCTTTTTGAAGCTCTTCCTCTTCCTTCTCTTGGTTGAGGCTTGAAGCTGATCACAAAAACATCAAAATGTTTTTAATAGCCCTATTAGTATTTTTAATAGTCCTTTTTTTTTTTTTTTTTCTCTCAAGGATTGGACTAAGCGCCTGTTTCTCAGCTTTGGGAGATATTTCACCCAAGAGGATGAAGGCTGGCAGAAGCCGGCTACGTTTTTCATCTTTCTCATTTGGGAGACATGATTATGTGAATAGATTAAAAGTTCAGAAAGGGATAATAAGCACGAGTTAGTTCACCACAACTTGCATATTTGAAATGGAGATAAACAAACAATAACCACACTGGAAAACATCCTTAGAGTAGTGGCTATAATGGGATGACATAGCAAGGAGGACTGTTCTCAGTATTAAAGGTTTTGCGGATTGACTCCAAAGAATATTATTGTGCTTTTCTTGTGCATTAAATTTTTATAAGCTTCATTGTAAACACCGATAAAGGGGGGGAAAAAAAGTTGACATGCTGAAAATCAAGAGGATAACATTTGTTTTGCCTATGTTTTGAATACTTAGTCAGTCTGAGAGTTTTTCGTACATTGTGAAGAGAATGTAAGCTAATGCCTACCCGTAATGTATAAAGGATAGTTTTACACTTGCATTCAGATGCAGACTTGTGTTTACAGACTACTTGGGTTTTTCTTTGCCTAGAATATTAAGAAGATCTAGATAAGCTTGTAATATAAATATTAATACTACTAAGCTCGTGAAGTAGATGTCAAAAAGAATTATTCTGAGGAGGAGGAGGATTCCAGGCTGTGATGCCACAGTGGGTTGCCAGTATCACAGGCTTTAAATGATTTTGTGTAGTGTATTAGGTTATTTCACTATTTTTTTGTGATTCAGTTGAGAGGGGGAATTAACTGTTGCGAGAGGGAATTATTGTTTTCTTAGTGCAAAATATTTCTGCTATGTTTCATAGTAGGGTTCTGATTCTTACTCAGTCTTTCTACCTTTGTGATAATGTCTTGGCACAACCCAGCGCACTGGTAATCAAATAAGGAACAAATAAATGGAGAACGTCCAGGAAAGTGTAATGTGAAACTAAGAATTAGTCTTCCAAATTTCAGATGGTTCACCCAAATAACTTCTCCTTATTTTTAATTTTTTTGTTTTCCAGAAATACAAAGAATATGAGAAGGATGTTGCAATAGAAGAAATTGATGGCCTTCAGCTTGTGAAGAAGTTAGCAAAGAACATGGAAGAAATGTTTCATAAAAAGTCTGAAGCTGTACGGGTAAGCAGCAGATCAATCTGCTATTTAATTCTGTGGCGGAGGTGTATAAATTAGACTTTGATAGCTGTATTAGTGATTCAAGGAGGTGAAATGGAAATGCTCAAGTCTTCAGAAGTATTTTTGGATCAGTTCTCTACGGAATAGATATAAATTATTTATATCATCATTGGATAAATGCAGCAGTGTGCAACAAGGTTCGTACTGCCTGTTTCCCATGTGGGTTTGTAAGGTATCACTTGTGTTTAGTGCAAYGTGGTGACTACATCTGGCTCGGTATTAATACATGCTAGACTTGGTAATATCAAATGAAAGAGGACTTAATTTTTTTGCTCTCTAGTATGAAAACAGTGTTGGAAGAGATCTTTTGAGTTCCACAGCTACGCTGTAGATCAGATTCTGAGAAAGATGTAGATACCTAAAACGGGACCAAATCCAAAAATCCTTTGAGTGCCCTTTACTTTCAGTTGTGGTGCAAAAGAAAGGAAAATGTTTGGCTAGGTCTTATGGTTGAATTTTCTGGGTTGGCAGTGAAACAAAACATCTTTCAGCTTGTAAACTGAGTGTACTTGGCAGGGAAGAGCCCAGAGAGACAGTAAATGKGGAGCCCCGCAATGCTGCTTTAACGCTGCCTCTTCTAGAGGGAAGGCTGCTGGTTGTGGCTTKGCATTGACTATTTTCTAACGTGAGCTTGTGAGGTGCTTATGGAACTGTGTGGGCCTTGAAAATTGCTTTGTTGGCCGGTRTGGATCTCTGTGCTTTAAATAAAAGAAACATAAGCTCTGTGAGGTTAAAGCATATATGTAATGTTGTGAGAAGGGTTTTCAGTGCCACAAAATCCCGGCTGAAATCCAGAAGCCCTGATGTGTTTACGTCTTGTTTTTCTTTAGTTTCTGCAAAAGAAGCTAGAAGCTTGGTTTGGACAGGTCACCTGATTTTAAAACAGATCTGCTTAGTTTATATTCCAGTAAAATTATTCTTCTMTAGTGGATGAATTTCATTTTCCACTAGTAAATTCAAAGTGTAAGACTTTAATTTGCCTGTACTGCTTAGTGTTTTATGTTCTGAGAAATACAAAACCCTTTGGTATGTTGATGGCTTTGTAGCATGTGTCATTAGCCCTGTTTTCTCCTATCTGAAGTGATAAGAGACCCAAGATATGAATTTTATACCAAGCTAGGACCTGATTTCTAAATCTAAGACAAAACAATACTGCATTTCCCTTCTTAGAGGACAATGATGCTTTGACAAACTTTTGAAAGAAACATGTTTTAAGAGCACCAAATCTTTGAATTCTAAATTGTGTTCAATGTTTTATAATATTTGGGTAATTACAAAAGAGAAATATGAAAAATATCTTTCTGCCATACAAATACTGGGGCATCTATTAAGAAGCTTCAGATCCAAATGGTGAAAAGAAAATGTGCTGTTTCCATGTCACCCTAAACTGATATCATTAACCACTTACTGCGTTTGCTTCACGCAGTCATTAAAATCTATACTTTTATATAAATGCTTTAGGTAATTCATTTTAAGCAACATATTTTCATCTTTTAGCAGATGCAGTAACCTGTGGCAACTATTCAAAAAAACCCACCACGGCTTAAATCATTGAATTTGTAGAAAATGTTAGTAAGGGAGAACAGGAAATATGGAGAGAGGGGTGGCTTGGAAAGGCCATTGGTGTTTTGTTTTGCTTTGCATCTTCAAACACGTTAGCTTGTTGTTCACTGCTACTCGCYGTTGAACTCTCTTCTCCCTCCTCCCCCTTTAGCTTCTGGCTTGAATTTTTATATTTCTGTCTCATCACTTTTYACAGTGATTAGTTGGTTCACTGTGATTTTTATCATATTCATCCCCCTGTTTGAATTACCCTTCAGTATGCAATTATCCTTTCACAGAAAGTCCTATTTTTGTGCTGTCAGATACATAAAATAAATGGAAAACTGAAAGTGCTAAACCAATTATATAATCTTTTGTCATCTGCTTACTGATAGAAACCCTTGCAAGCAACTTTTTTCCCCCTCAGTGTTCACTGTTTATAACAGATTTATGTCAGTTCAATATATTTAAATATTTCATCCCTAATATTGTCCAGCTTAATAAATTATTGGACAGGTAACTTCAGCTATTGTTTGAGAAWTTTTGTGTGATGATTTAAGATAAAGCCAATGAAGCCTGTGTTTGATTTGATCTTGCTGATAGTTGCTTTTGGTCACAGTCATGACAAATGCAGAGTTACCATCATTAAGGCCATGACAKTCACACAGGGAAAGATCTGAGGCCCATAAAGTGGGATAAGCACAARTGTTTTCTGAGCTGTTCAACGGTGGTTTTAGCTTTAGAGCCAAACCCAAACAGTCACTTGGAGAGCCTYGGGTAGTTCATTGTCACTTGTGGTATTCCTTCAATTGCTCTTCCTGGATTTTAGTGATTTCAGTTGTACAATAAGTGCTTGGRCAGTGTTAAAGTCAGCTTCTTTTTCTGTTTTGTTTTCTTAGAGAAGATCTGGGGATGCTGGATCTTCAGTTACACTTGAGAACTGAAGGRAATAGGGCACTATTACATTATGGTCAGCAACAAATGGCTGCCATAACCAACCCAACAGGAGAAAAGAGGTAGAATTCAAAGTATTGACTTGTTTTTTTAATAGCCCTATGGGAAAAATCAGTGCAAGGTGATATAGGACAATGAAGAAGAAACTGAAATAATAGCAAAATAGATTTTTATGGAATATAGGTTATTCTTAAAACTGGCTTTGTGCATAGATGCTTTTTTAGCATTCCTCTGCAAGTAAAGAGAATCCTGTAAAAAATCTAGTTATTTTACTTGTAAGATGGCAAATCAAGTGTTAAGGATTGGTTTTCTTTAAAGCAACTACCATTGCTGCAGCAGAAAATGCAAATACAAGAGTTTTTTCCTACTGTAGCTACCTGCTGTTCATTGTGGAGATGATTCTCATTATAACTGTACTGTGAAAAGTAATTGCTGTTGTACAGTAATTCAATTTCAGTGCATTCATGCATCAGTAAGCCGGTGGGGTTTATCTAGAGAAACCTGGGACTTCAAAGCTTTTTATCGTGAAGTTGCACATGCAGAGAGACGTTTTTCCAAGTAGTAGCATTTACATTTAGCAAATATTTACAATGAGGAGAAAAGTGTTTTTTATTCTATGGATTCTTTTTTTTTTACCCCATTCTTCAAGCTGGTTTCAGATAATATTAGGATGGTATTGTTTATATATTCATTAAAAATGTAATGYATGTTTTTGAAATGTTTGTGATTATTTATATACATATGTATGCATTTGCACATTTTAGTGTCTGCGTGTGTGTATAGATATATATGTGTGCATACATATCTTTACACACATTCACACACAGTGAGGTTTTTAATGTGTAACAGCTATATATGTGATTTATTGATATTTCCATACGTTAACTGTATAAGCAATATATTAACTATGTGTACTTTAGCTACCCATTGCTAAGCAGGTACTGATAAACTGGTGCCCTGGTCAGTAAATCTGTTTTGATTAATAATAACAGAAAAGTTTTTCATATACTTATGAATGCAAAGTGCACTTGACTGGATGAATCTGGACATAATGACCAGTAATTCAAATCTGAGAGTGAGAGTTCCTAAATAGGCAAAGTATTTTTATCCACAGGAATGTTTTGTAAGGCTTTTAACAGATTGGTTTTTGAAAGTGAAGAATTCACACTGTATTTTGTATGCAATGAGTCTAGCCTCTATTTACGAACTACCTATGAGTAGTTTATTGTTTTCTTGGTTGCMTTTGATGCTCAACTAATTCTTGGTGTGTAATGTGTAATCAGGCACATCATTTGATCAAGAACATAGGTTACAGAGAGCAGTTTTTATTTTGTGATGGACTGAAAGTGGCATGTAGACCTGATTTTGAGGATAAATGCTTTAGTATGCCARTTTTGAGGATAAATGCTTTAGTATGCCAGTTTCTAGGCACTATTTAAATGCCTTTGCATTCCAGGATATGTTTCAGCCACTCATTCCATTGCTCAGCTAATTTGCATTTGTAGAATTAGGAAGAAGGAAAAATATCAATATATGCTCTTCAAAGTGTTGTTGCTCAGCTTGTGCTAGTCTTACCTGTTAACTTCTAATATTGCAAGAAAAGCTTTTTTTATTAGCAGATTAAAATTAAAATAAAAAGAATACTATTATATCTATAAAAATACWGGAGGAAGGAACAGTAAATGTTTGTGGGTGGAAGGGATATTATGGCAAATCAACCCAGTGTCACCATAAATAGTTTCAAATGACAGAAGAAAGACATAATGAATAAAAGGGAGATGACTATAATTGTGTTAATTTCTCCCAACAAATTAAAGGTTTTCAGCAATATTTTTGTATTCACATGTAGTATTTTAACTGTAATTGCTGCAAGATACTTTTGGTGTCATTTTGCTCGCAATTTGACTGGTCTTCCATACAGAAGTGATGAATTTCCATTATGAAAGTATTAAGAGCTTTATTTTTGGCAGATTAGACTACACTGGAAATCAAAAGATGATTAATTAACCCACTGGCAGTCCGCAGAGTGTTCAGTAGCATAATGTGTAATCCTTGACAGTCRTGTCTTGAATGATGGTTAAAGGCACAGCAGATGCTTTTTTTCCTTGTCTTTCCTGCCTTTATTCTCCATTTGGATGGTCGCTTTTGCCAAAGATGCAAAACCGAGGCTCTCCAGATGAAGTATTAGTGACCCTATTCTAGAGCAGTTTAGCCACAGCGTGTATCACTGCTTTGCTCTCCAGTCTTTTCAGTACGTATCCGTGAATAAATATTGCTATGAGTTCTGAAAGGACAAGCAAAAGAAATCAATAATGCCTTTACATTAGACGATGGGTCCCAAGTAGGCCTTTTTCCTCCTTAGCATTGGTTCCCTCCGTGTAACTGCATATAAACATAACTCCCTATAACAGGACAGCTCTAACCTCTGCTGCCCTTTGCAGCTGGCTTCCCTCCCACCTCTGCTGCCCGTGCACAGGGAGGGCCTGGGCATYGTCTTGTCCCCTTTGGCAGGGCAGGTAATGTTTACTTCTGCTCCAGTTGTATGAAGGTTAGGAGCTTTGCCCATAGACATCTCTGGATTGCAGCAAGGACCTTACATGTATTGATTAAACTTTATCTAACTCACATGGCCTAAAATCTAACAGAGACCATAATAAACTGTTCTCTGAATCTGTTAGTGGCAGCAGGGGGGGAAATCTGTAAACCAATTTTTTCCCCCATTCTCATGCAGACCAAATTTCTCTTCTTTTTCACAGGGAAATAAACCTTCAGAGAGCTCTTTCAGCCCTGCCTCACCCCTTATTTTTAACTGTGCACCCCTTATTTTTAACTGTGCACCCCTTATTTTTAACTGTGCACCCCTTATTTTTAACTGTGCACTCATTTTAAGGACTGTAAGCCAAGAGGACTTTGCAAATGAGCTTTATTTTTCTATTCCCTCTGTTTACAGTGATTTAGTTCTTTTCAGTCTCCAAGCATCAGCCTGTACTAGAGAAAGAAAAGAATCTTCTAGATTCATTTTTGAGAAGGAACAATAGGTAGTATTCATAGTGTTTGGGAAGAGGTATTTATGCCMGGGAATTACATATATAATCTATATATGCAGTATTCAGAAACTACTATTTCCTAAATATACATTTTTTTATGGTTCTGCAAATTTGAAGCTCTTATTGTGCTGGTGCAACTTGGAGTAGGTATCCTTAAAAAAAAAAAGTCTACAGACTCTAGCAGGTTTTAGAGAATTTCCTTAGAAAGAAAGTTCAAATTTAGCAAAAACATTCTTAAGAAAAAGAGGGGGAAAAATGAAGACTTGCAGAGGAAATCTAGAAGTATTTGCTGTTGGAGATGATTATGAAGGTTTTATCTTTGCTAGTAGTGAAAAATATTTAAAGATACTGCATTCAAATATATAACACTTATCTGAAAATACAAGCAGAGAGAAAAATCAAACCAGCCACTTCACAGAATGATTCATCTATCAGACTTCACTGCAAAAGTACATARCATTCCGACTTCATCATCGGCAACATAAAATAGCTTTCCACGCAGCAGGAAGAAAAGAATAAAGAAGTTCAAGAATTCTCTAGGATAAATTAGCCCTATGGATCCTTCCTTCCTTAGTACTGTTCAGCATATTAGCATATTTTAATATTTTGCCTTAACACTATGATTTTAACAAAAACAGTCATATTGTCCAGCTTGGTGTTTATTGTATGACTTTTACAAGCCACTTCAAATAGYAATGTTTTATCGCTAATATTTAGCTCCAGCTGCACAACTGCCACGTGTCCAGTATCAGCTCTAATACTTGTTTCCTCTTCTAAATATGTATCATGAAATCCATTTTAGGAATGGAGCAMATATTATAAATACTGTTTCTCTTATGGTAAAAATTGGTGAAAATGTTGTGCCTAAGTCTGCTTTTAGATTGCTTACTAATATTTATTATGAACTGACTGGTGCCAGAGTACAAGAGAGATCTGGGTGACCTGTGTTGGTACTGCAGGTTTCTCAACTTACTGTCTCAAGAATAATGTTGAATAATTGTTGTTTACTGAGGAGGAGTCTGGTGGCTTTCTCAAAGGGGTTTATCAAATAGTCACTTATCTCTGTTTTGGGTCGGAGAGGCAAGATCMTCTCTTTGTGATTTTCATCTTGAAAAATGGATTTAATGGAACAACCCTCATGGGGTCAAGTCTTTTAAGCATGCTCTCTGCTGTGCAGCRTATGTTACTACCTGACATTTTAAAGCAGGGTATAGTTTGTATGCATACCTTACAAGTGTCCAGAGATAAGTGGCTGTTGTCTTGACTTGCACTGTAGTTGGGTCAGGAGGTGTCTCAGGTCCTCAAGCTCTGGGTTTCAAGYCACTTGCACAGGAATGACTCCTGAGCTAGGAACAGGCTCTGGTGGCAGCAGAGTCTGGCAGTGAGATGCAGCCTCTCTGACCACTTGGTACTGTGGGAAGTGTCCTCCCTGTGACACTTAAGGTGCTCCAAAGCACATGCTGATGAACAGAGCTGTACAATTCACCGCTTGTTCTGTTAGTTTTGGAGCTTCATTCGTGTTTGTTTTGGAGCTTTTGCTCTTCAGCCTGCTCTTTACTCGTACTAAAGCTTTTAACGTGTCACGTATATCAGCTATTCAGTGCATTGATTCTAAAGTTCTTCTGGCTTGTATTCCTTGAGTCTGTAGCTACTTTTATCTTATTTGAATATATTTATTTTTGGGGAATATCTGCTTGATATCAAAAASTATAGCTGCTGTCTAGATGTAAACCAAAGCACATTCAACCCATTTTCTGCTGCCTCCCAGTTGAAAACTTCTTTAAGGCTGGGGCAGCAGGTAGTCCAGTAATGGGTTTTTCAGGTGTTCTGACTCTCTAATCGTTCAAGGCAGCTTCAAGTGCCATTGAGGAGTAAAACAGCTGTTCAGTATGAGGTGGTCACAATTTCTCCTTGGGATGAGGCAGAGTTCCCAAGACTGGCCTAGTGCCATGTGTACTTCTGGGAAGCAAAAACAGCCTGGAAGGGAGGAGAGTGATGCAAATGGTTCATCTGGCTCTTCCTTTTTTCTCTGCTTCTTTGCAGAGTTAAGTTTTGCATGACAGCTCTGTTCTGAACTGTACTTTAACAGCTATTTAAAATGTAATATGACATTTTAAATTTGATTCTGTAGCTAGAACCTTAAGAGATTAAAACTAATMATTTTTAGCATTTTGGTGAGAAAAAAAACCACTTCGAGTTTTACTCGTTGGCATTACACTTGCACTGTCTTAGGTTGTACATTGATATGCTTGCAGGTTGGCACTGCCTTTCAACAGCAAAGCCTTGCCTTGCTAACAGCAAAGCGCAGGCAGGAACGAGTTGCAGCATCTGATAATGAACATCCTTATGATTTTCAGGGAGAGGGGTGGAAATGATGACGTAAGACCATATTGAGCTCTTTTTCTAATAGTTTGGGTGGATATTAGGATCTTCTTGACAATTGCCCAACTATTAGACTGGAAAATGTCTACTCAGCGTGGTGTAAACTCGGTGCTGCAAGCCCGATGTTGTGTGTCTAACTGCAGTCACTGGTTTTCACTGGTGTAGTCCACGATAAGCGCTTAGGGTCTTCCCCTCCACCCTCATCCTATGGGACCGATTTCATGTCTGTGTTGGCTGTGCAAAGCTGAGATCTTCATAAATGCGCCCTACTGSAAGCTTGAATTGCTAGAGCTTGGGGAGGAAAAAAGCCACCTTCATTTCCTGTGGCAGTGAGGAATGTGGCTCACCAGTGAACATGCTGCTGGTTTGATTTCAGGCCTTTGCTCAGTGGACAGGCAACATCACAGGAACAGCAAAAATGCACTGAAGCTTCAAATCTGTGATGCTCAGCTTCTGATGATGCTCTTGTCCTTGTCACTAGAGATAAACCAGCTCTAGGGATACTGTAACGGATGGGAAGAACTGTACTGAAAATGCTGTAGTGCTTCTTGCTAGCATTGATTGATTAAAATATGCTTTAAAATAATCTGATATCAGATTTAAAATCCTTTCCAAAGACAGAGTTTAAATGTGGGGTCTCATGAAAATGTCCAAACAGTTCTTTCCATGCAGATATAAAAGAGGATTTAAAAGATTTTTTGCTGTAGCATTAGAGCTTGTATAAAGAAGAACAGAGGATCCCACCTCGGTATAGATGAAGAGCATCTGCCTTAAGAGCARTAAAGTTACATATCTTTAGGGTGGTGGTTGGAAAACGGATTTGTGACTTTTTTTTTTATAAAATATAACTGTAGTTCATTTTACAGTCCATACGGATAAAGCCATGTCATCTTGCAGCAAACGTGTGTCTTTGTACTCTGAGAGYGTCTCAGATAATTGCTGCTTTTGGCAAGTGCTCCATGGGGACAGACAGTTTAAGAAAATCTTTTTTCTTTTTTTTTCTTTTTTTTTTAAAAAATTATATTACTTGGAAGAAATAAACAGTTCCAAACTAATACTATAAATTGAAGTTTTATTGATGAATCAGTTTTTTTGTTATTAAGGTTAAATTACAGCAATCATCGAAGCACATTATAGAACAATACTGTGCTCTACAGTTCTGCAGGGATGAAAAAATGCACCAAAAACATTATAGGAAAGGCAAGGAAAAAGGAAATGACTGCTTGTACCTGCGAGTGTGCTTGTTTTTAAAACTAGCTGGAACTGGAGAAACAAGCAGTGCTGAGGAAAAAAAATCAAACTTGGAACTTTAAATGATTCAATGTATCCTCATATTAYGCTTTGTTTACTTTTGTGTCTTCCATCATGTTGTTCTTATGCCAGGCAYGTAATAGAAGGATAATACTATGCCATGATTGATGGTAAGAATACCAACTTGGTAGTCTGTCTCCATCTAAAAATTTCATAATGTTTAATGAAGTTGTAAAACATTTAATGRTCAGTCTTGATATCTGATAATTGCATTCTTTTAATAATTTTTTTGGACTTGCTATTGATTATTGTGCCCATTTACATGCAGAGATGGAATTGGTGGTGGTGTGGAGGCWGAGGAAATATGAAGTATTTCAGGCACATGTGATTCATTTTGGAAACAGTTTGTGTTTTCCATGCACAAAAATATCTAGACCAAAGTAAAAGCTATAACTGTTCTCCTGCTTAAGTGTAGTGGAAAGGAGACATAAATTGAAGGGGGGAAAAAGAAAAAAAAGGCAGAGTAGGATGAGACCCGTGTGGGAAAGGAGTGTGTGACAGCCAGAGCTGGTGGTAGGACCAAGCAGATGTATTCCCACGGGCTATGAGCAGGAGCCTCACCAAGGGCAATGGCATCGCATACCTGTGTATGAGTAAAAGGAGGAACTCAAACATTAATTCCTTGGTTCTTGGGCGCAAGGGGAAGTGTTCCTATTGTGATTTACCTCATCCAGGGGATTTAGTCCTCTCAAAAACCCTGAGTGGACTTGAGTAAAATCAATAATTAAACAAGATTGGTTTATATCGTAATTCTTCATTACGCTCAAAAGAAAGAGTTTTGTCAGGAAAATCATATTTTTATCACTCATTTCCTATATTTTGCAGAAAGATGGTAATTTAGCACTTTGTAAATGTGCCAGTAAATTAGTGATTCTAGAATCATTAATCTTTCATTTATCTTAATTCCCTTAGATTTATGGCTATTTATGGGGTTTTATTTTTTATTTGAAAAATACTGTTATAGGGTTTTAAGAAGGGGTTTTAAGATGACTAAATTATCCTATTTTAATGCAAATGTTTTTGACTTATGAAAGTGGAAATACTGCCTTGGTTTTTGAATTAAGCAATTTTCTCTTTAAATGTCACTGAATCATTAAAGAAATAGGAATTGTTATTTTTCTCTTTGCTTTTAAATAATTTCACGCTCATGGTCTAGTAATTAACTAGCCTCTTGATCCTTATTTTTGAGAGAAGTTCAATACGGAATTAGACAAAGTCATAAAAGATAAGTCCATAGATGTCTAATTAATATGCTGATGGGCAACCTCTAGCACAGGAAACCCATAAAACACTGATTGCTTGCAGCTAGAAGGGCCTGCTAAAAAGAGAATTTCTTCGTGCTGTTTCCTCAGTTTTTTCCTTCAGTATGCACTGTTGAGCACTGCTGGAGAGCGAGTCTAAGCAATTTTTGCTATGGCTCTTATGTGGTAACGTTYTATGGTGTGATAGCCTAGACTCAGTCTTATAATTCAGTAAAAAGTCTTGAAAAGTAGAACAAAAAAAAATCTAGATGAACGCTCTGCCTTTGAAAGACAAAGCATTTTGCAGTGTTCAGTAGGTTCTTTGAAAGCTGATTGTAAGCTTTCAATAGAAAATGCATTTCAGTACACTAAATGCTGCGTGTTTCTGCCTTTTGTCTTCTCTCAATTCTATTTTCTGAGCTACCATAAAAAATAAAGAAATTATAATAATGTATAATAATAATAATGATGTAATTGTCATCAAACATTCCTTACCCTTTTCTACCATATCTCCATCTCTGTCAGGATATGAGCAATATCTTACCTTCTGTTGCTGACTTTGGGTAACCTTTTCCAAACTCTTCCCCTACACCCCTTGCTTCCATACCCTGACCTCCTTTGGAAGGCATGACTAGTCCGTAGAAATGAACTTGATCACTCCCCTTTTCTCCTAATGATGATAATACATCAAGTAAGTGCTTCACAGAATTRCTTGCTGTTTTTCCTAAGTGGATGGTGGGTGTAGTTTGGAGTGTGCAAGAATGGAGAGCAGTAAATTACTAAGTTAACTTGGACTAGTGGACTCTTCCAAATGGCAGTCTGCACCRGAGGAACCATCAATGCCTTTGATGGTCTCATGTAAGCCAGAAGCTGTTGCAACTGTTTTGTAGATTCAYGGAAATGATTTAACTGCCTCGATTCTCCCCTGTGTTTTCACACTCACCTTCTCATCCAAAAGACTGATTCCTTACAGCTTTTGTGCTGAGCTCTGAGGTAATTAATTCACTTGCTCTGTGCTCTGTCTGTACCGTCTGTCACTTTGCAGAACCCTTTGTGCTCTAGCTGATTCRCTGCCAACGTGCTTACTGCCGTCTGAAGAACTTTGACTGCTTTTCTGCTGTTTTCCTGGGTTCCTGTAGATTTGGACTACTTGTTAACTTTCTTAGTTACTTATTCTTAGTTAGTATGGTGATCGTTATCCCAAAATGTAAAAGCACCGTGATTGAAAATGGTCTGAAAATTCAAAACAAAAAGAATATGAAATTCCTTTGAGGATGGAATATCATTTTAGCTTCACTAYTGGTTGCCCATCCTGCTACTTGGGAAAGAAGTGACTAAAGCCTAATTTTTTTTTAAAATAAGTCTAAAATATAAAGCATAAATCTTTAAATTTATCAATCATACTAAACAGAGTTTGAAACTTTTTTCTTGATTTATTTTATTTTCATTTTCCTTCTAAAAACAACAGGACTTGTCAACCCCACTATTCCTTCCCACACAATTCTGCTTTTGAAAATCCAATCCTTCATTTTTACTWGTGAATTATTTCTCATGCTATTTGTTTCTAAAGAGTTGAGAATAGAAAATTTATGCGTGGATTTTACTGTTTTCTGTAGGTGCTGTTGTGTTAGCTAACTGTTTTAGTCTTCTGATGTGGTGTGGTATATGAATTAGGTGATTMAAATAATTTTAATTTCTTCTGACCCAGTAATCACACAATAACGTTAAAATAACTAAAAAAAAGAATCATTCTTTAGAGCAGAATAAACAGAGTAAATCTAAGTAAAACACTTTGCTTTAGTTTGCAAAGTTGTATATCGTTTTTTTCACACTTATATAGCTCTCCATCTCCTCTTTAATGTTTTATGTGTTACCACATTTGTGGTTAAAAGCTGTTAAATTGCTGCACTTTACCTATCTTTCACTGGGGATTTCAAGTACTCTGAGCCAAAATTAGCGTTCAGGTCATTACAAAGACACTGCTGATACTGTATTTCATACTTAATGAATCTTTATTGGCATCTTGGTCTAACCTTGGCTCTGCTTAGTGAATCATAACTTGGCAGTGTCTGAGAAGGTTGGTGCTCTATTGGCCTAGCAAATTCTAGGGTAGATAAACTCGGCCTTTCAGAGGTATGGGCAATTTCATAGTAAAATCTTTAGTAGGTAAWAAAAAAAAAAAAAAAAATTCTTCTCTGCTAAGACAGTTTGGGATATTTGTAGTCTTCAGGAAAACATATATATTTCTTCATTCTTAAATGCCTCAAAACTTGTTGTGAACCTTGGTTTTCAGTATGTTCAAACTCTTGGGGAAAAGGGAGAGAGCGGCAATATTTTTATTTTATAACTCAAACTGATTTAAGTTAACATATCCCATATCACAACTGAAGTGGAGCTCAGTCCATGCCTTCCTTTTCAGTATCTTAACCCACAGCAAGGGAGTTTCCCATCCCTCCTCTTGGTCATGAAAAGCCCTTTCTATGCCTCGTTTGTTTGCATGGTACCCTATTTTCCTTTCCTGCTTCAATTCCCTATGTGCTAATGCCAGAGGACACTTCCTATTTTTGTTCTAATTGCTTTTGGTGACAAAATAGGCAGAAAGTGCAAATATTAAAAAAAAAAAAAAAAATCCTTAGAAGTTGTGTTAAGGTAGAAAATTAGATATATTTTTTTAAAGGTAGAAAATGCTGGAGAAACACCCACTTCAGAGTAACAAGTTATAGATTCCCCTATTATAGATGCTTGACACTTACAATATGAAAAAGCAGAATAAAATATTTACTATAGAATTAGGTTTTTAGTTTTCTCATTTAAGAAACTTAGGGAAGAAATTAGAAATCCCAGAACACGGATTTTTCTGGAAGCGTGGGTGATTCTAGGAGGGCAGTGTGATGCAAGCGTGATCCAGTGGATGGTCATAGTGCTGCATTCCAGCGTTGCCGGSGCCTCCAGGCAGAGCAGCCGGGCAGCATGGGCAGCCAGCCGGCTCCTCGTGGACCTTTGGGTATCTCCGTTTGGTGTGTCTGGATGGATGATGGCGTTGCAGACCTCAGAGCCTCACCCGTGATTCAGTAGTTGGTTCCATTTATGTGCTAAGGCTKGTGACCGTCTGCCTTAGTGTGACAAAGGGCAACAAATACCTTMATTTCTGAAGCTGTCTGCTGATGAATACTGTAACTCAACCTCTGTGGAGCTTCTGTGCTGCTGCTGGATGGAAGCTTGGAAGGGTAACCAARGGAATTATACCCAGGAGAATTATCATGCACAATTACACTGCTCTTTCACACTTCCCTGAATTTCCTCTCATGGTGGCCTTGGAAAACCTACCTCAGGGGTGGGAGGGGAGGTCTGTGGTCTCCTCCTAAAGCTGGTAGAGCCCAAAAGCCCAGGCTTGTAGGAGTTTGGTGGCAGTGAGCTAGATTTCTATGCAGAAAACTAATGAAGCTAGAAGAATATCAGATTTGATTAAATGCTGTGTTTTCTGTTGGAAGTGCCTTTTTCCCAAGGATCAACTCCACTGTGCCAGAACATGCAAGACCCAAGGATAAGGTCTCCACATGAGTGTCATCATTGGTTTCGATCAGAAAAGCCGTGTTCCTGTTTCACACACAAAATACTTAAGTTTTCAATCAACTTCAACTTYTTATGAGAGAGAGTATTTTTTTTTACTCTGTTTTAAATTGAGCTCTTTTTTTGAGCCGTGRGTAGTTTATTTTCTACAATTTTGATGTATGTGCAGCTCATGAGTAYTGATAGTTTGTAGAGGTTGTAAAGGACCAGTTTTTCCCAGAAACCTGCCCCTGGCAATTGCAAAAGATATTGTTGCAAAGTGGTCCCCAGGCAGTATTTTGGATCTTTTTTTCATTTTAGGAGTTAATCCAAATTTTGCTGTAGGGGAATACCTAATATTTCTGCTTTGTGGACATTCCTTACATTTCAGAATGTGTCTTGATATGTACCATGTGAAATGGGAGGGAAATGTTGACAGCAAAAGATTTTGTGGGACTTAGTGAAATGTGGAATACTGCAATCAAGAACGAATATGTAAATGTCTCACTTAAACTGTCAGGAAAAGTAGATAGGCAGTGATGCATATGTTCTGAGAATATCAAATCTGCTGCAAGTCCTACCTTCAAAGAGCTGCTTTGAAAAGGAATTGCAGCAGGTATAAATTAGGTACAGCACTTTCCCCATCTTATGGAAATGCTATTGAATTTGCCTCAGAACAACCCCACAAATGTAGAGATCTTTTAGAAAAGCTGAAACTCTTGCTGCAGCTGCAGAACAGCAAAACTAGTAATACCATTTGATATATCCCTTATTTTGATATGCCAATCTATGGTATGTGGAAGTGAGTTAATTAAGGAAGAAAGGAATACTGCCAAGGCATTTATTAATTTGGGGGTAAGCTGTGTGAAATCYGCCAGCCTGAGTGCGCAGCATCTCTCAGCTTCATTTTCTTTGGATTTGGAAATAAACCTTTCACATCAAGGATGAAAAGCTCCTGTGCCTGGTTTAATTACTTCAACATAACCAGGCAGCCCCTATGAGGGCCRGCCCCGCATGGCACGCCGTGTGGGTTGGCAGCTGCGGCTGTGGAGATGGTGGGGAGAGCTGTGGGCTCTTCCCACAGCTGCTGCCTCCCAGTCATTCCATGAATACCACTGGCGAAGGCTTATTTGGAGTATTAACCCATCCGTGTTGTAATAAGCAAGGAATGCTTATTAATCCTGCTTCCTTAGYTCCCCACTCATTGCACAGTGCCCCTTCTTTGCTGCACGGAGAGAGGGACGTGCTTGGTTTGGGTTTGTTCCTTCACTGCGGTCGTCCRGCAGCACATTGAGCTGGGTGATCCTCTCTGCAATGAAAGGACAGGCACAGCCGGCGTTGAAGTCCCTGAGCGTGCCCTCTTAGCGGCAGGAACGCCTGGCAAGAGGAAGAGTGTGGAGAGAGGGTTGGTGTGGAGGCTGGCAGTGCTGCTGGSCTGGGGGTGGCCTCCCCAGTGTCCTGGTAATTGTCCTGTTAATGCTCCCAGGGAAAGGTAATTGGGAGGATATCGGGGTCTCTGACAGAACTGGCTCCCGAAGGCTTTCTTTATTTTCTTATTACCTCTTGAAGGAACCAAAGTGATTGAAGTGCAAATTAAGAGAACTTTTGGGGCAGTGAAATCTGGCTTCTACTCTCTGTAGTCCCAGAGGGATCTCTGAGCAAATTCTGAAGTTGTGGACTGGAAAAAGCAGTTTTGCAACTGCGGTATTTAGGGCTGCAAATATATGTGAAGAAATAGGCAGTCCCTGGGTGGAAAAACCATCAGTAATGACTTCACTTCTGTGGTGCAAGGCACCTYTGTGCAATATGAATAAGCTTGCTTRGAAGTAAGTTTATCTTTCCAAAAGATAGGATGAGCTGTAAGAGAAATGCATGAAAAATAGCCTCAGACTTTCCTTTTGTCTACCCAAAGTATAAACTTTTTTGGTTTTGCTTTCTCTACTGTATATGATGTTAATGTCTATGTTAAGGAAAAAAAAAAAGTCTAAAAAGTTACAGATAAAAAGCAAAACCAGCTTAAAGAACATTACATTTTTTTTTTTTTAAACTACTGCGTATGCATCTTATCTAGRAAAAGGAAGAGAAAGGGCGTATTTGTGACAAGTAACAGCCTAATGTGCTGCTGGAACTTAATGTACTGATAATCCTTCTGTATGATAACCACGGCATAAGAACATTTGTGGAATAAAGTAGAGCTTCAGCCAAATTTGAAAAGCATAATATTCCAGTGCTGAAGTGTGCGGTTTGAGCCTATTCATATATGAAAATTAAGCTATTTAACTCCCTATTAATATCGCTTGTATTTTTTTTCTGGAACATAGATTATCAATACATATTATTTCTTGTTAGGCCTTCTTATAGGCCTTCAAAAAATCTCAATCATTAATAATAATATCCCTTGAAAAGAACTTGGGAAGTTTTAAAGAACATTTGAATACAATGCTATACGAACACTATATTGAATAATTAATGTTTTCTGCATGTAAAGTATGAAATAATATTAACAGTGTAATATTTCATGATCTAATTTAAAGGTGATAGTCTTTAGACTCAARTTGGTTAGAAATGCCTCTATTTGTTTTTCTCTATAATAAGAAAATTTCCCAGCATATAGTTTTTAAGCAATAATAACTGAGGTGGAAGAAAATCTGTGTAAAATCAGTTAAATGAACTGAGAAGTGAAGGACTCCCACAATGAYTTCAAATTAGCTTGAAGATGTAAATAGTTAGATAAAGCCTTGTAATTTTTCAAGGCTTAATTTTCACATCTAAGCAATATTTTTACCTAATAATTGCCACTCAAAAGTCAAAATAATTTAATACTACAGTTTGAGGTGGTTGAGAGGATGTTTTTGTACATTGCTAGTAGTAAATGTGTATGAAGCAATTAGGTCTTAGAATAYCTCTTAGTCACTTGTTCTTTTAAACATCGTTGAGCATGAAGCACAATACTACTCATTTTGAAGAACTGACACTTGCAAATATATTTTTAGCTCTACATCTGTATARAAAGAAAAAGACAAGTTAGGCTCATTTCTTTAGGCTGAGTAATATGATGCAGAAAAATTGGCTTTTTGCCATGTTTTTAAGTATAATTTCTTGGGGAATGTCTCAAATATGTGTTTAAATGCTCTTTTCCAAATAGTTCAAACATCCTYAAGCTAAAAGGGCACACTGCTGACAGCAGCAAAATGCTTTTGATGTGGTACGGGTGGTCGTGCTGCTCAGAAGAGCTGTGAGGGGTGCGAGGTGGGAGCCTGGAGGCTTGCACCAAACCTGTCTTCCCTCAGTGCAGGTGGGCCCAGGGCCAGACAGGCACAGGGCTCTGCTGGGCTCTGCTGCCCTTCACCTTCCTGCGTCACCTCCACCAGTCAAAGCAGAAACTCACTGAAATTCAGTGCAATCAATGAAAGCCCTTATGATGTGAACTCAGTCCCTTGTTTTCAATAGGGCTAATCTTTGAGGGGCTAGCTATTAATTGGGACGATGGTTAAGTTCTTATTATTAGCAGCAGAGTTCTCTTTTGGTTCCTGGTATTAATAGATTATAGTCTTTATATTACAAATAAAAATCTCTAAAAATATGTTGAAAATATGTATATTTAACATGCTGTTTTAACAGAACTGATTTCTAAAATACCATTGGGGGGGCGGAAATCAATTATTACTACTCAGTATCATTTTTTTCTATAAATTGAGTGTACTTTTTTTAACCTACAGTGTAATATATAACCTAATAGGTTTGAAAAATGTTCCCAAACTCTACCTAGATAGCCTTACAAATTTTTTGACTTCCTTATCCCCACTTGTTCTTGGTAATTCAGTAGCAAGATTACTCACACCTGGTGCTTTTGTTGCTCCTCAGTCTTCTGATTGCCTCTTGATGCTCTGCAGAATTTGGTGGTTCTACAAATGGCCCAGCTGTCTGGAAAAAGGCCGATGGTTGTTTTTGCTTTCATGAATTTCAGCACTGAGGAGCTCAGTGAAATACACTTCTGTAATCGCATTTATTTCAACAAAGATATGTCTGATTTCTTGTGTTAAATCTTAAATTAATATAATTCCTCTGTATATTAATATCCTGACAAATTAATCTTTCAGTATTGTGCTTATCTTTGATCTCCAGTCCACACAAGATCACTTTTCTTGTGTTAAATTTCTTTWTTCTCTGATCCTGACTCAGGAGTTKCTTCATTCTCTCGGTTATCCTTTGCCTGGTAGAGTTCCTTATCTCTTTTGGCCCCCTCTCTTGCATATGTGATGGTGTCTCATTTGGTACAACCATTTTCTGAAGCATCTGGGGACTCTTCTAAAGAAGCCTCAAACCGTTTCCTAGTTATTCCCCAAGGATTTGTTTCAGTTACTTGGGTTGCCCATGATGGAGAATTCTACCTTGATTTGTGATTCCCCAGAAGAATCCAAAAGCTCATCTGTTTTTTTCTCATCTCTCTATCTTCATAAGCCTTTCACCTTGCTCTGTCAGGATAGTTGTCCCGAGTCATCAAACCCCGCTATTTATTGGCACTAAGGATACGCTCAGGCTGGCTGGTACTTGTGTCATTTCTTGGTGCTSTCTTGATATTCCAGCACGTCTCCAAATGCAGTGAAACAATTCCAGYGAGGCCCCAAGTGCAACTCCTGACCCTTCCTCTACCATAAGCAGGGGAGTGGGGAGCAGGCACCTGGGCTCAGCTCATCCGGTGGCAAAGTGACCTCTCCTTTTCCCATGGTCCTGTTCCTTGTCTCCTGCTGGCATCAGTGACTTTGCTCCAAAGGCAAATCATCAGCGGCTGCAGTTCTTTCCTTTGAAACCATGCCAGTGCCTTTGTCAGGCCATGTGATGGGATCTGTTTGTGTTGCCTTTTCAACTSTACTTATTTCAATGACAAAAAAGACCCATTAATTATTGTTTCCCCAGTCAAGTACTGAAAAAGTGAAAAATGGTAGAATTAAGGATGATAGTGTATTACTAGCATTATGATTCAGTTAAAAAATATTTAAACATTTATTATCTGTAGATCTTCTCACTTAGCACAAAGAACAGACCTGCTTTAAAGGCCAAACAATGAAAAAAAATGTTGCACATAAAAATTGCCAATGTCCCTTCATTTTTATATTTTTAAATGGATTTTGCAGTATGCTGCATAATGTGCAAGGACTGTCTACTCATAATAACTGCCTGGAAAAAACTAGCTCTGGTTTCTCAAATGTGTGCTAAGAAACTTTGAACTGAACACTGCAATCTCCAAAATAGTGTTGCTTTTTTATTCCTCCTCTTTTCTAGTTGCCATCCCCTGAACCTAGTGTAGTTCTTCATGGTGCCTGCTGGATATTAGTTGCTAAAGTAGAATAATAACAAATAAAGTTGTTTACTGCAATATTATGAACTTGTTTAAGAGAGCAGGCAGTTTTTGTTACAGACAATTGCCAAGAGGTGGCAGCCTTTCTCCCCCAAATTCKGTGCTGTCTTATTTACAGAAAATGTTATATATGTGAAGCATAACTTATATCTAGCTGCCATTGATAATAAAAATTTGTCATTAAGCAGACATTGAGGAGAGAAAAAATGCATTTGAAAGTTGAAAGATGACAGGGCTACAGTTGTATTTTATTTTGATAGCGGAATGTTAAATAACCAGGCTTGGAAGCAGGAGCAGTGATGGGGAACGAGCACTTCAAGCCGCTTTCAGGTGCAGTTTGTGCTCTAAGTATTTTAGCGTTGGGAGATGCTGTTATAATCTGGCATGTTGGCTCAGTAGGCTACACTCTTCATCAGTTATCATAAGGAAATGTGTTGAAATAATCCATTTAGTAGCCAAGCATTCATGGTAGAGTAGGAGATTTTCTTTTCCAAGTATACAGATAATTTTTAGCAAAAAAACAGCTTGGTTCTTTAATAAGTGTGAAAAGGTATCTGATGATAAATAATAATCTTACTAAATATCTGCAGAAAAATCTGACCAGATAGTTTACTTTTTTTATTTCTTTTGTGTTTGAGCAGGGTGTCAAGCCGAAAGATTGCATGAATTTTAGAAAGACTGCAACCTTGCAAGCACGTTTAAATACATGCTCACCGAAGTACTGTATTAACTCACTAGCTAGGCTGATCCTCAATTTTGTKGTGAAATTACTATTGTGTTCATGGTGGTTCCTTACACCTGGGCATGAGATGGGCAGTACTGGTGACACTGAAGCTGCACAGCAAGTGCAGTGCCAAGTCCTTTCACGTGAGAGATGGAACCAGCCCCTGGCTAGGGATGAGGTGCCTGCTGCAGTCAGAACCAAGAGCTTTGAGAGACTTAAGAGCGTAATAGAAGCAGAAATAAAGCACCATGCTGCTGCAGCTGAAGACATTAAAGCAAATCTCATGGTACTTTGTAAAGGCTCTGCAGAGATGTCAGGAGAGACTGTGAACCTCAYAGAGCCTTAAGACTCGTCCCAGAGTCTCCAAAACATGTATTGGGATAGCTCATTTTGTGGAGCTGTTTTGCCTTTCTCAAGGGTGAGGTGAAGTTGAACTTCTATCCCTTGTTTGAAGATTTGCAGAGTGGAAAGAAAGTAGCAGTATTTAAATAGGTGTTATTTCTATAATAATATTCACACTTGAGCAGTCAGGAGATAAAGACGCCAGCAAACAACTCGCAGACAAGGTTCTGACAAGGCACCCGATTCCAAAAAACTCCCCGTTAGAAACATTTTTTCATCTTGTATGCAAGAATGAGACCTTGTTTATAAGATAAACTTTGACTGTTCGGCACGTGCTTTTCTGAATATAAAAGGAAGCATTTCTTAGAAGCTATTTTGGAAAGAGTTTCTTTGTTTCTTGGCAGTAGATGTGGGATAAGGAGCCTCCRTTACTGACCTATCTTATATTAGGTTCTTCCAGTGAAATCAGTCGAAATGATATTGCGTCTTTGCTGGTCAGACTGAGCGCCCAGAATGAGCTTATTTACTGCATAACTGCCCCCTACTCATTTTCTATTCACTGTACTGGCACCTGTACTGAGACTCAGGTAGTACTTRTAAAGCATATTCAACGTGGAGGACTATCATTGCTATACTGAATCTTATTCCYAGGCTTTCCAGTGAATTGCGATTGCAGATATTCCACCAATAATTGCAGTAGTTCACTCTAAAATTATCAGAGGCAAGAACTTAGTGCTATATCTTTTAATTTTTTTCTTAAATATAAAAGATATTAATATTTTGATATGACGTATTATGATGTAATGTAAGTTATATATTAGTATGTAATCTACAAAAATAATAGTATRTAATTAAGTAAACTAATATTAGTTTATCTTGCATTAACTATGTCATATACCCGATATAGACAAGATGCAGTTGGTGAGAACTCATTCTAAACCATTTTGGTGTTGCATTAGAATATTCTTTATTGCTTAAWTCAGTGTTTATTTTTCCTAAGGGTCTATGAAATAGACTAATTACTGAGGATGTTTGACTCATCATTGTATCCAGATGTTATAAAAATAATAATTAAAATGTTTGGTACAGAAACATAGCTAAAATGAATGGGGAAGCTATAAAACATTTAATTCATTCTTCATTTAAATAATATTCCATATTTTTTGTGACAAACTGCAAATCACTGTTATTATGAAATGGGCTGTATCTGCTAAAAGGGCATGAAAGAGTAATTCAAAGCCAAAACTAATAAGTGTATCTTGGAGAGTGACTGTTCCCCAGACTTAATAAGCAGTRGATGAGAAATTTCACGGTCTAACAATACGACACAACCCTCCCGGTCATCTGTCACACGCTGCTTCCRCCGGCATCGGTGGGCTCGCATGGAGGTGGCGTCCAGGGCTGGCCCTGCCTGCTTGCCTAGAGCAGCCTCGCGCTGGCTCCGCGTGGCCGTCGAGCCGGAGGAAGCAGCCCGTGTTCTCCTCCCTCGCCACCGCTGCCCCTGGGTTTGCTGGGGTGCTCCTGGGGGCTTCAGTGTGTGCAGGGTCATTGTGTAAGGGACCTACAACTCAGGAAAATATTCATATCTATCAGGAGGAGAGTTTTAACTTGGGTCTTTTCCATCTCCTTTTCTGTGATTTTGTATATGAGCATGTTGATCTCTGTTTTTCCCATCAGAGAAGGTAAGGAACGCCAACAGTTCCAAGTCTTTAGGGCTTCATGTTTTTTTCAGGGGAAAAAAAACAAGTGTTCTGCACATGTCTCACAGGACCTGGGTTGAATTGAAGTAAAACCTGCTTGCAGTGACATGAATGATGCCAGTGCTTTATGTCCTCCTCAGGAGTTTGAAGGTTGGATGAGAGTTGCCGATGCAAATTGTCCATGTGGCTGGAGAGCAAGGGGTRGTGGGTGAGTCTTAACTGAGCCCGTGCTGGGAAGCCTTGCCAGGAGCCTGGGAAGGTTTACTACTGTCCCATAATCCAAAATAAGTAGAGAACTATAGTTGTAATTTATTCACTGTCTTTGCAAACATAAACTGTTTRTTTTTATTGGCTGGTTGCAGTCTTKCGTTGCYGCTTTTTGAACCCGCAGGTGTTGGTTAGCTCTCTGAAGATGGATGCTGCTTCCCAGATGCGTGTGGAAATACGTTGAGAGTCAAGAGGAAAATTATTAAGAAAAATGAGAATGCTCATTGAAATGAGTTCCCTGGGTCACCAGAAAATCTAGAGGTGTGCCAAGCTTAATGAAAGTGAGGTGCTGTAGTGCATATTTATTTTGTTTTTGAAACAGAACCAAGCACAATAATTAAATGCTGGGCATTTGAGATGATAAAAACTAATTAAGAGGTTAAAGTACTGCAATCTGTCAGGTACGAAGAGAATACAGGTTACAAGATTTTTCTTAATAAAACAGGCCCCACTGGAGTTGAACTCATTACCTTTACGAAGTAAAGCAGATAACGTTAGTGTCTGTGTGGTGCTGGTTCTGTCTTGCTGTTGGGGTTGGGAATTTGCAAATATTTCTTGGGTTTCAAGGACAATTTAATATTGCTCTCAAGAGAGAGGAA
This sequence comes from Eudromia elegans, assembly GCA_003342815.1. Taxonomy (NCBI): domain Eukaryota; kingdom Metazoa; phylum Chordata; class Aves; order Tinamiformes; family Tinamidae; genus Eudromia; species Eudromia elegans. The sequence goes on along the minus strand of PTEX01000011.1, from coordinate 5,134,742 downwards.
GAAGTATTGATTATTACAAGAAAACTGCCTAGGTTTCTAGCTCGGAACAGAGGAGGCCTAGTTTGGAGAAGTGGTGCCCCTGCATCATTCTGTGACTTCAGCATCAATTTGCCGTGTACCACAGAATATTTCTGAGTACCTGGAGTCTGTTTAGTTACCAAGTATGGACATAAGATCCTCATACTAAGAAGCTGGGTATATTTATGACCTGAGTGTTTCAATATAGCCTTTTTTTTTTCTTCCCTAAACCAGAGCTGCCAGAGTATGCAAAATTATTCAGACTAAATTACCATTTGCTTTTGTGATTAGTGTAAGCATCTTCAACAGTAATCAAGTCATCAAAGTGACTGAGTATAGTCTTTAGGCTGTGAGGAACTAACTTTTTTTTTAAAGGAACTGAAAAGGCATGGGATTTTATCTCTGCAGTTCAGCTGTTTCCAGGAAAGAGACTAGGGAAAAATGCATTGTTTCACTCTTTTTCAAATAATTCTGATGTTCTTTTCATTATGAAGCTGTAGCACTCATGCTTGGGAACTGAGTCTTGAAATTGGCAGGAGTATGGCCTGACACAGGTTTTTCTCTGAAAATCTGTTCCAGCTGGATCAAGTTGTTATCATTTGGAAAATCTGCACAGAGGCATATGGCCATTAGAAACGTATCAGAGCAAAACTCTCTGTAAGTAAAATCTTCAAAGATTGTTTGCACTGTGATTTTCAGTACACGGYTGAACAAGGCTTTCCTGCAATGCCCCATTAGCCTGTTGGCTGCAGCCAGCAGCAGGCAGTGGTACTGAAAGCAGCAAGTCCTTCTGTCCTTGGGCATTGTCAGCACTCCCAGACTCCTCCTAGGCCCAGGAGGCTTAAGGAGAGATGGTTTTTGTCTCGTTTCTCTCTGTTTGCTCGAGAAGGAGCTGGAAAACAGAAGGTCGGCAGCTATGGGAGGCTGCAGATGGGTTTAAGGTGTAGGCTGATGGCTGGGGACAAGGAGAATGGAGAAYAATGAGGTAGCCGACGAGGGGCCCAGTGTAGTGCAGACCTAATTAAGTTAGAAATRCATTTAATTACAGGAATATTGTCTTTGCTCTTATGTAACATACACATTTCCAGCATTTTATCCTAACTAGTCTATTTACAGTTTCATTTCTGTATGTCCAACTCTTCAGTAAACTGAACTTTTTATGTTGTTTCAAAAAGCCAGCAGCTAACAATGGTGAACCTGAAAAACTGCCAGCCTTGAATGAATGCAAGGGGATAATTGAACTTATCACAATAATTGCATGCTTTAGGCTCCCAATTTGTTCTTGTTTTTCATTTGTATTTTTAGAGGATAGTGCTTTGAAGCATCGCTTGGTGTGGCTGAGCCTTGTCTAGGTAGTTTTGCTGGTGGTGTTGGAGTCTTGCAGCCATCCTCTGCATGGCATTAGCTGCTAGGTTGTAATCTGCTTTAAATCACCAGCAGCAGGAATTCTAATATCAAGATAACAGGAGCTAATTAATTTCTAATTTATTAGACATAGCTATGGCAATTTTAGTGATGGAGCTTCTGGCAAATACTTTAAAACTGAGGAAGAGGCAGTGAGAGTGGGAAAGACACAATAAACTGCTGGGCTTTCTGTGAAAAGGGAATGAWTTGCTTTCAGCCTCCTCCCTTCCTCTCCTTCTGCCTAAAAAAGCAGCATTGGGTGGCTGTCACCATTGGCCTTGGTGTTGGCTGTGAATACTCCTTGCAGGTCAGCATCTGTCTCTGCTATCTAAACCTGTTCCTGCGGTGGTTATGGCAAGCGTGCACAAAGCTATTTGCAATAAACAGTGAGAGTGAGAGGCCTTTTTGCACATTGGTGCATTTATTGCCGTGCTATATGATGCTATTTTCAAGTGCAGAAGATAAGAGATACTGATGGACAATACTGGWTATTCTCTGTCGGCTTTTTCCCATTCTCCTGTACGAGCTATGAAACAAGCCCAGTGCTCCAATAGGCTGAGAAGGGCTTGCAGCACAGGTAGCCCCTGGGCCTGACTGTTACCTGAGCTGCTGCTAATAAAACTCTTGCTTTCCCAGGGCAACCTGGCCTGGGTTTGCAAAGAGAGTTTGCAAGAGTTTGCAAAGCACCTGCAGCCTTACAGGCTTCATGGAAAGAAAATCCCCTTTCTAGTTCTGAAATGAACCCCGAAATGGGGAAATCAGAGGAAGGTACCTGCGTAATGTTTAAGTCTACTAATCCGCTGCTGACTGATCCCCCGTGCACTGCATGGGCTTTGCATGAAGGAGGCAGTGCAGAAAATTGCTGTGATGATTGAACCGCAGGTTCTGGTTTCTCTCCCAAGACTGCACTCAGCAGCTGAACTGTATTTTAAATAGTTTTCTGGCTGCACTTCAGCAAATCCTTTTTGGCATGTTCACAGCTCAATTACTGTACCTTTTGATTGGAAATTAGATGATCAAATCRATAAAAGTTGTACTAAGATTGCTCTGAACCTTTCACTTGAGAATGGTTGATAGATTAAATTGATATCTATTGATAGATTAAAACAATTTCCACATGCAGAATCTTACTGTTTTCTCTTTGGTAATATACCTGAAAACTTGCTATAAGAAGTGAAAGATAGGTCTTAAAAATGAGAAATGKTTTTTTCTTTGTCTTTTCTACATGCTGTCCTTATTTCACAAGATCTTTTTAAACTTGTTACAGCCTCAAGAGAGGCCTTTAACGTTATCTAAATTGTGTTTGGGTGACTGTTTAGGTCTTTTGAGATCTGATATTTCTCGCGCCTCCTCGGTGCTTGCCCCGGTTTTATCCATGYGGCAGTGTAAGATACGGGACAAGCCAGTTGCTCCTGTTGAGCACATTAGGAGGGTTAACCTGGAACTTCAGCTCTATCATGCCACAAGGCATGAGAAACTTTATTTATCTCTGATTATATGCTGGCCTTGACTTGTGTATACATACACAGGCAAACACCTTTTCATGTATGCTTAAATATTAAAATGTGTATCCTTCAGTAGTGCCCCTCCAACAATAGCTCATTCAGAGTTTGTGACTCATTCTGTGCAAAAGCAGAGCGATAACTCCCAAATCCCTTTGGAATATCCCGGTCTTGGTAAGCAGCCATTGCTGCAGCAGTCAATTTGGAGTATGTTTATTCTGTTTATTCTAGTGAAAATATATTGGCATTTGTATTAAAAAGTATCATTATAAACTATTAAGTTAAAATTGCTAATCATACTAATTTTTAAGTAATCATTGCAAGATAACTTTGGTCATTAAAATACTTTTAAGGTTTTTTGACCTTAATATAAAAATGCTGCAGTATTACATATGTTTTTTATATTTTTGCCTCCAGAGTTTTCAGGAATTTCTTCCATCATGCTTTATCCCTTTGGGGACTTTCTTAAAAAAATAACTCATTTGTATACAATTTATTCTAGTATCATCTGTGTAGATCCACTAATATGTCATTTTGTGCATTTAATCGTATTACTAGCTTACCTTTTCCGTAGCTATTCCAGTTTTCTCACTGTGTACTTCATCCTGATGCTGAGATTTAAAACAGGCATTTTGGTTGGGGAGAATTACATAGAGAATGCACCATATGTTTGCCTTGTCCGCATGCAGTGTACMAAAAACTAATTTTTCTTATTGGCATGGGGATGTTAACACATACAGTTTGTATTTGTATCTGCCTGTCTAAGGGAAAATATGTAAGTAGATTGTCTGCTTTTTTTGTGATGTCAAGTCGTATGGGAAATGTTGCATTGGAAGTGTCCTAGAATGGGACACAGCTCTCTTTGTGAGGACATAAAACCCCAAATCTTAAATAGGGAATAAATCAGGAAGTTATTGGGACTTTTCCTGTGCCTTCTTACCAGATTGTTTCTACTGTTACCCATGTTGTGCTTCTCTAGCTATTTCTTGTACAGGGGGATAAATCTTAGCTTAAATTTATTTCACTGAGGAGAAAATGCAATCGAAACACATTGGGATCAATAGAAACCATATAAGAAGCTATGAATTATTTTTCTAGTCCACTAGGTAGTAGGATGGAGGCACCAGTATCTCATGAAATACTAGAATAATTTTCTTTTGGTGAGTAAGTAAATGTTTCATCATGGGAAGAAAACTCTGGTGTTTCTTTTTTGCTCTTTATTTGGTTCTGTATAAAGAAGTTTTTTGWTCTTTTTTGGTTTTCTTAATTCGATTTTTAATTAAAAACATTCATCACACTTGTATTACTAGTGCACAAAGCAGTAATGCAACCATGGTTTTGATAAAAAGTTGTACACCCCTGCAGAAAGGCATCCTTTTCACAGCCAATAGATGAGGGCTGGGTCTGTATGGATGACTCCAGCAGGTCATTAGTGTGCAAATGATGGGCTTTGGGGTCACCCCAGTGTTTCTTAAGAACCTGTAACGGCTACTCAGGATAGCTCCTTTCGGTACTTCTCTTAACTTACAAATGCAAAACTTTTATGGTCTAGTTAATGCTTCATAAGCTTTGATACTACAAGATCTTTCCCTGTTTTTTTTTTTTCTTTTTTTTTCCTTTTTACTCCCATTCTTAGAATATAAGTATGTTGAGTAAATAAGTGCATTCACGTTTGTTATTCAGTTGTCACAGTTCCCAGCAATTTCAGCGTTTGGTCTGGAACACGTTTCTTGTGTCTTTCCCCCTTTGCGGGGTGGGTGCGCTGCTCTCATGTTGCCTGCTGCTCTTTGGGGTTCGGGATGACTTGCTGCATCCCCTTGCCCGCACGTGTCTGTGTGGGAAGCTGGGGCAGCTCCAGCCCCAGTTTGGGTGCAGAGGCTTTGGGGAGGGCAGGCAGGGAGCAGCGCGGGGTCTGTCCCCGTTGTCTGCTCTCTTGTGTGCAGTGGCCGCGGTGTCGGCAGTGCCTCCAACCCTGCTTTGGCTCCAGCGGCYGGGGTTGAGGAGCGGCGCACCCGCTCGAGCTCACGCGTTGGCCACCTGAGCCACGGCACAGGGACCCAGACGGCTGCCGTGCTCATGCTGACAAGCAGGACTGCTGCAAAACGAGGTCTTTGGGGCATTTACTCTGAGCTGGCAGCCAGAAATATTTGCCAAAAGTATACATAATATAAAAAATAGATAGCGTTTCAATTTTCATTATAGTTCAAACTGAAGGGCGATCCATGCAGTTTGGTTCCTGCAAAGATGTGTAGTGCACAAGTGCATGTGCACAAGTACATGCAGGTCCAAAATGGGAAGCTGAGATGCATGGGGCTGCCCAGCTCTGCGAGCCTGGACCTGACATTTGGCAATATAAGACATGTGAAACCAAGTGTGTGCACACTGGTATTTGATGTATCAGAGAACATGGAGAAAGAAGATCTGAGTACTGTGATGGATCATGCTTTGATTGCTTTTTGGTTGTACGTGCATAAATGCTCAGTGAGATTAAATAAAAATCAGAATTACCTACATAGTGAAAATCCTCAAAATTATAAAGGAGCATAAAACAAGAGCTTAGAAAGGATRTTGTCTCTTCTGTAGAGAATGGTTGCACTGAGCTCCTGCAGCAATCACTTCTAGCACCATACAGAAACAAGGACCAAGGACTCTGCTATGTGTGTTTTCTTTTTTTTGTCTATTTTTTCCTTTGATAGTAGTAAGAAAGACTGCTAGAGACTTTTCTGAATATTATCACTACGAAAAAAAATGCTGCAACTTTTCCTCTCATTTTTAGTTGTTGAAGAAAGAGAAGATGAATCTACTTCTGTTACAGCAGAAAGATCATGTTGTGATTAAGTACTATCTCATCTATATTTTTCTAATCTTTTATATCTGACATGTTATCTGTAATTTCCTTTTTATTTCTATTGATTTAAGTAGAAATTAGGCAGAAATATCTCTCAAAGATTTTAAAAGATTTCTTGCATCCAAAATAATGTTCTGAATGTTCAAGAACTTTTCTTCATTTTGTTTCATTTAGAAGTAAATATCACTTTGTAAACTGCATATTGCCGAGCATTTCCAGAAAAAAATGACCTTCCTCTTTTTATTAAATTAATAAAACTCTCTTGATAATTAATTAATTAATTAAACTCTCTTGATAATTTTGTAGCAATCATGGTTTCTGAGGGCTTTATTTTTTTTTTTTTTAAATAAAAGTATCCTAGTAGATAGCATGGAGTGACATGGAATTATCTAATTCTCAAACAACACCTTTCTGTTATTGTGCTGGAAGAAACACCTGAATTTAACATTACCATGTATTATTCAAAAAAAAAAAAAAAAACCAAACATTTCTTATTTTCTTTTTTTTCAGCGTCTTGTTGAAGCTGCAGAAGACGCTTACTTGAAGCATGAGTTCGATGCTGACTTGCAGGTAATTGCTAATTATTTTATTAAATATCTGTCATTAAGGTGTATTGTAAAGGTTTATGCAATAGCTTACTTGAACTGCTGTAGAAAGCCAAGTATGTGAGTAATAGAGGATGCTGATTACAGCAAATSGAATTAATGAAGCCTGGCGCAGTCTTTTGACAGGTTATGCATTCAATGCTTGTGTGTTGGGAGACCTAGCAGGTGGGTTTTACTCTTTTAGAGGTTTCATTTAAATTCCCGGCGAGTCTGCCTAGGTCAAGATTTTTAAACACAGTAATTAGCAGCATGTTTCATCCTTGCAGTGTCCTGGCAAGGAATTGTTCTACAGAGAGTTGAATTTGCAGATGGGGTGGGAAGCCACAGGGCTCCGGATGACCTTGCTTTGTGTGCGTTTCACCTACCTGGAAGCCCTTAGAGCAGCGCCGTTATCGTCTAAAATGTCCCTTTTGGGTGTAACAAGGGAGGATGGAGCACTGCGGCTCCAAACAATTGAAGATATTTAAGAGAAAAAGCTTTGAGAATTTCTTTTTTTATTATTTAACAATAGAAGGTCTAGTGAAAGTGTTGCTTATTACTTAAATGTGCATTAAAGGCACAAATGACTTCTGTGCCTTTAATAGATTCTTATAGTCTTAGTTTCTTGAATGACCTCTTAGGTAGAGCTTTATTTGACTCCAACTGTCAGAATATAATCTAAGTTTTGAACTATTTGTGAAAATTAGTTATCTCTCCGCTTAAGTTATGAACTTAAGCATCACAGAAAACAGACTTTGTTTCAATTGACTTCCAGTCCATTTTTTTAAGGGATACATGAAATAGGAAGCTCTGTTACAGAATTTACCATGGTTACTTTCAGTAATCAAAAAATATTTTCTTTTAATGATAAGATGATGCAAATAACTGATCTCTTTGCAGAAAAGGAAACCGTGCGTGAAATTTTCAGGATAAAAAAACTATTTACAAGACTGTGATATCGTGCTCAGTGCATGTTGGAGAAAGGATGAAATGAGAGCATTGCAAAGGATAATTCATATTATTGTTGTCTTCAGTGAGTGTTGGCTCTGTATTCAGATGCCTCAGGGCTCTGTTGCACCCCAGCCTGTTAGAGATGTGCTGCATTTTGTGTTTTTTTGAGCCTCGCACCTTGAAGAAACAGGAGTTATTGTCTGAATAAATCAGAAACGTGCTCTTAGGAGATATTTTTAAAGGCCTRGAGTAAGTGCAGCTTCACTGCAAGGTAGTTTTCTTTTTGACAAAGTCCTTCACTCGCTGAGGCTCTGAAGATATTAACACTTTCAGGAAGCCAGTTAAAAGCCATTTGTGTCAGCAGCATTAACAGACAATCAAATCTTTGTGTAGAGCTCTGTTGTTTATTACTGTCACGGTCCATTAAGGCTAATCAATTGTTAATCTGGGTTTGAGCGACCCCTTTGCAACCCTTGCTGGGTGATTGTTGTTCTTTATCAAAAATCTCATCGTACCATCTGCTCAGTATAAACTAATGGCCAGAATGATTTGATAGTGTACATAGAAGTGGAGGGCGACAGAAGGCTTATATAATATACAGTTGATATAATTCTGCAATCAAAGAAGAATTTGTAGGGGKTTTTTTTGGCATGGCCTAGATGGGGAACACAGCATTAAATTCTTTGAATTACAGATATGTGATACAGGACCATTTTGCACTCTTTGTCTCAGATATCCTCGAAATAGGAAGCAGCTAAACTGATTTTGTACTTTTTACTGGTCCAGCATCGCCTCTTATATCTTGAGCATAATAGATAATATTGTGGCAGTACCTAAAAATGATATAAGGGAGAAATAAAATTGTATTAATATATTTATAGACATGAAAAAGCAYGGACTTAAAGTAACTGCAAGAGTTCATCTGTTAGCTAGCATTACCAATGAGAATATTAACTAAAATTATATTTTKCAGTTAGGTCAGACTTATTCCCTTATGGATATTTCTTTCAGTAACATTTTTGCTTTCATCCTTAGTTTTTCTATAGGCATTCTAATCGATATACTGATGTACTGCGTAATGATCTAAGCAGTCAAGTGTCTGTCCTTGGCAATGAGTCTATTGGCATCACCACCAAAAATCTTGTAGTTATAAACATAAATAAAGCTGCCTGTGAATCGAAGCAAATAAATCAAAATAGTTGATATGATGTTTAACTCATCAGCATTATATAATGCAGGCTTGAGTAATGGCCAAGCWCGGGATTGGAGAGATCTGCTGTTAAAGCCTTAACCCGTAGTATTTGGGCTCGGTCTTTGTTTCTCCCAAGAATTTGAACCAAGAGCTGCATTCATAGCAAACTGCTAGGAAACAGCTTTCCAAATGTCACTTACATTTGAACCTTTAAGACAATATAGGACATCTGTGGTTTTAAATTTAGGCTGCATAGGATGCTACAAAGGACTGGTTTCACATTGTTCTTAAGTGGAGCAAGTATACTTTTTAATGCTGAAAAGTGTATTAAGAGATATAAGATATATTAACATTTTTATTTCTAAAGGAACTTGCTTTGTCACGATGTTACTAGTCTTACAGCATCCCTCATMTTGCTTTATGCTGGCGATAACTCTGTGCTCGCCTCTGTGTAGTGTGCAATGAGGAAGGACCCATTCCCCCTGAATCTTTTGGCTTTAATGTGATGAAAAAAGCTATATACAGACCAATGGCCAAGCACAGACCCAGCAAGAGCATTGGATATTACAAGTTCTGAAATGATGWTGTAGCCATTTTTTGGTTTTGTTGACTTAATATTTCAAGAGAAATTTTGATGAAAGAAAAGAGTAATATTTTTCCATAGGAAGTGATTCAGTCAAGAGAAATTTTAAATCATTTGTAATCATTGTGGTTCTTTAAAATTTGGCCTCCAGAGCCTTTAATTGCTTTGTGCTTGGGTGTGTGTTTCTTAAGCTGTGAACTTCCTTGCTATGATTCACTGAAACTRTGGGGATATTTGTGTTCAGACCCATGGAAGAGGCTGGGGGGAGAAAACCTGTTAGAGCTGTTGTATAGCAGGGGCCTTGCTGCCTGTGCAGTCTGTACAAACACAGAGTTTTACAGGCTSTCTTTTTCCATCACGTTCCGTGAAAGCACTGGAAACTGGGCAGGTTTTGGTAAGGAAAAATAACCCATTGTGATATTGTAGTTTTGCTTTCTTGATAGGTTAGGTTTGAGTTCCAATCCTTTAAGATAGTTTGCCACAAAGATTAGGATTGCGAAGATAGTTTGTAGAAAAGGGTTGATTTCTTCTGAAAAAACTCTTTTAGTTAAAAGTACAATGAGATATAAAAAGATAATGTTATAAAGCTGCTTCTGTGTGTGTGTATATTTTTATATGCATACATTTTTTTAATAGAGTCTACAAAAAGTGTGTTGCCAAACTCCTAACTGCAAAGCAAAACTGGCAAATGAGGACTTGTAAACTGCATTGATCAACTCCCTAAACTCTATTGCTTCTAGGTCTAATCTTGCAAATGTTCATAATACTAGACAGTCTATTGTCCTCTTTCAAGAGGAATTACTCAATTTACCGTGACTTTGAAATTCAAGATGCTATATGGAGAGCCTAAATATAGACATAAAAGTACAACTTAAATCACTCCTACTTTTTAAAATTCCAACCTATATGTTTATCTAGCATAATGATACCATGCAAAAATTTATAATGATGCATTATTAAATGCTGAAGTATTAAATTAAAATTTAATCAAATAGATGGTAATTACATTGATATCAGTTACTGGAAAATACAAGGACAAAAGATAATTGAGAACAGCTATTCTACATAATCTTATTAATTTCTTATTATAACACATGCATTACTTTCAAGTTAGTATTTTACAAAAGTCTGTTTTCATATTTTTATCTCAGTAATTTTGAACGAGGCACATGATCTCTCTATTAACACTCTATCGATATTAATGTTGTTTTTCTGGCTGTTAGACCTACACTTGCAAGGCTAAAATCTACTGTTGAGATGTCCTGCATGTCCCAGTTCAGAGAGAAATCTCTGGGACTTGTAAGCATCACAGACAATCATTGAAATGACTTTCTGAGAAGTGGATTTTAACAGTGATGAAACATCTAAATTTTGATGTGTCTCATGGATTAATGAATCCATGGCTCTTTCTGATTCAAAAATCAATCTTCTAAATTGCAAGCCTGGAAATTGAACACCAAATCTGACAACCTGACTTTCATAGCAATTTTACATATTTTGACATACAGCTCTATTTTTACCGCTCATGGAAAGTGTATCCGTACCTCATAAGAAAGCGTGAGGTAAAGGTTCTTAATTAGCACAAACCTAATAAGGTTTTGATGGTCCTGTGCAACTCTTGCTGTGTCTGGACTTGTGACATTTTATTCAATTGTAAATGGGGCTCCCTCCAAGGCTGAGCCCCTCGCTTGGGACCTGCTGGATGAGCTGGTCACTGTGTTTCTCACAGGCTGCTGCCCCTGTGGCGGGCTCTTCCATAAGTTTGTGTGTGTCCAACTGAAGGCACAATCTGAATATGCCACRCTGCAGAAATGCTACAGGAACGTTGCGGGACCCTGCAGAATTTGGTACTCTTGAATTGCCCAAGTCGCTCAAAGCTTTTTGTGAGACCAAAACTTACAAGAGATCAAGCAGAAGGAGTCAACRTAGAATTTCGTACTGCTGTTAAAAACAAATTCAAAATTTTAAGAATTGCATTGTAATATGAGAGCTAGGACTRTAGAAAAAGGGCAATAAAAGCTTCTATCTCATCTAGCATTTAAAACCGTATACCCAGTGAGTGAGAACCCTAAATTAGCAAAGTATCAGGTGGAGTCTTGATTCTATTTTACTTTTGCTCTATTAAATAATTTTTCTTTTTTTTCTGGAAAACATATCTGTGTTCCTTTAAAGTCAGTGGGGAGAGGAAAAGCTGCAGCTTTGCAGCTCTTAATTTTGTTTTACTSTTGCTCTTGCTGTAATGCTGGCACTGAACCAAATTGATTTTCCAATTTTTAGCTGTAAGAAGTCCTTTCAGAGAGGAGCACTTTAACTTTGCTCTTTCCTATTTACTTGTTGACACTAGGAAGAGAAAAGAAAAAAGAAGAAAGGCTATAAGACKATAAAAACACCAATTAATTTCAGATGATGCTGGTTAAAAACTCTCTACAATTGATGAACATATAAACCTGCAGAGGAGACCTTCCCATTGTTTTCACACTGCTCGCCTGAGAGGTGTTAAGTATCAGAAAAGTGGCACACAGAGAAAGAGAGGCCGAGGCCTCTTGGGTTATTGTAGCCTCCAAGCTTTTATCTATTTTGTTGCTTCTGGTAACTGTGCAGGAAAAGAGAACGCACTTCTATGAGGCCTGCAAAAGTAAGCTACCAATGGCTTGGAATTTGCTCTTAGAAGTAATGTGCTCCTTCTGAGAAAGTTTGCCAGGGAGCTGCAGAGATGCATCCTTCTGACTGCAGCTCTGGGACTACTACTTCTGGTACCTTAACAAGTTAAACGTATTAGGCGTCTATCRGAAGCAATTTTCATTCAGTTCTGGGTTTGTTTTTGCCTACCTCTCTCATGAGCATTGGCCATATTTCAGTGCTTGCACACAATTAGGCTCAACAYACAGGTTATGTTCTGATTCTCAGCTCTTGTTGAGAGTTTTCATCTTTTCCAGCCTCTTAAAATGCCCTTTATTTGAGGCTATGTGTACATATGTTTGAATAATTTATATATGTTTGAGTAATTTTGCATTCTTTCTGAAAGGAGAAGTTGATATAGATGACTATGCAACACAAGCCATATTGTTCTAGTAACTTCTGCAGAGCTTCTSAGTTTAGTCTTTTGATTTATATTTTGTCAAATATACCTCAAAATCAACAGTTATACTCATTACAAATCCAGCTCTGCTCCATGAAATACAGACAGCCCAGTGATGTTGCTTTAAGTACAGAAATCTGAAAGGCAGAATTGTCGAAGAATCATGAGAGAGAAGGTAAATTAGTCATCCCAAGATTTTTGAGTTTATATTTGTTTGCCTTTTATTATTGTTGCTTGCTACCAGAAATGAGATGGAAATAGCTTTCTCRTCCCATGAGCGTTCTCAGCATCTCAAGTTCTCCTGTGAAGCGCTGAGATATCCTTAAACTTTTCCGGAGCCTGAGAAACCTCCTGTTTAGAACAACTTGTCGTTGAAGAGGTGGTGGGGCTCTTGGTTAGGATGCGAGAAGCCTGTTCGAGTTGCTTCTCTAGTGAATTTTAAATTATTTAGATGATGTGTAACAATTGTAGCAGAAGAGAAAGTGAGACCCTCGGCTCGGAAAGGCCTGATGGATGGGGCAGTCATTTTGAATCTCAGAGGCCCTAATTTGAGTTCCTGCTCCGCTTGATTCTGACCATGGATTTGAACTGCAGTGTAAAGCTCTTTCTCCCTAGCATAATWTTACAAAAAAAGAAATGTATTTTCTCAAAGTACAAAGAATCTAATAGCAAGATTAGGTCAGATCAAACAGCGAGATAGAAACGAAAGTGTTTATATACCCAGATGCCTAAATTAATAAAATTACTTAAAATTACCTAAATTAATAAAACTTTCCTATTCCCATATTCAAATAATTAAGTATTTCTAGGCTGCTTGTTTGTAAGGACCTATAAGGACTAGAGATATGCTTAAACAGTAGAAGCTGTGATTCCCACATATTCATGTAATTTCATGGACTAAGACAGAACTTCCTATTAGAATAGGGTTGATTTTGGTGTTTGCAGCACTGAATCACTTTTGAATAATTACTTTGGAAAACACAACAGAAGTCCCCAAAATTTAACTTATTCAAGAAGAGCAGAGAGAGGAATAAGTTGATGGTGTTCAGATACAAGGAAGATGATGAACAAGAAAGTTCCAGTCAAATTAAACAAAAAATGCTACTTTTGAGCAGCGAAAGATCAAGGCGTAGCAGAGGGAGGAAGCATTGCAGCATAGGACATGAGGAGAAATGTCACAATGTTCTTGCAAGACATATGCTGCTCCAGGGTGTCAGCGCTCTGAGAGACTTGTCACAGTCGGAGAGGCAGAGGTGAGAAGTGTTTGAGAGGTGTCTCTGGTAGGCRTTTGTGGGACTATCAGTTGCCAGTTCTAAGAAATCAGCAAAACGGTGAGGAACCAGAGACAGAGAAAAGGAGGAMTGGCCAGGCAGGATGAAGCGCCTGCACTTCCAGTGCTTAATCTTGATTTTCTTGGTAGTGGCCAGCCGAATTTTAGTTTTAAACGTTTATTCCATAGAGTGCAGTGTTCCTATCAGGCTTTGAGATGACCCAGGAGGTGTGAGGTCCATGATGCGCAGCCCATTCTGTTGCCAAAGCTGCCTCACTGGTACTGGGGGTTTTATGTTTTAAAGAATCTATTTTAAATGTCTTATTTAATCCTGTCAGTCCTCACGTKTATTTTGCATTTACATTTGCATTTAGATTCTGGTGCATGGAAGGGATGAGTTGCTCAATTGCTCAGAGGAGCAGGCAGTGTTGGAGTTAATGTTTTTATTTATAAGGCTCATTGGTCAATGATACTGAGCTCCCCTCCAGGAAAAAAAGTCCTTAATTCACTCTTGCAAAATTCAATGCCCTATTGTTCTCACTTTTCTGAAGTCACTGTTTATAACATTGCTCTCCTTTCCCCTCTGAGGAATAATATAATTTATTGGAGCAGTTCATTCATAGTCAATGTGATATCTATCTTTTGGGACAGAGATACCTTTTGCATGATGTACACACTGTTAGCTTCAAACTCTTCCTGTTTGCTTTATGTGCAAGGGTTTGTAATCAGGAATATTTATGCATCCTGGTACCCAGTTGTGCTGTGCTTGCTGTTTTGTGCTCTTCGTAGAAAATTAAACTTTTTTCTTTTTGGCTCACACCTATCTAAACAGCAAAAGATTTCAGAATATTACCCTATGGATTTATGATTACTAGGCAGATAGCCAGTAATAAGCAATGATATCTGATACTTCAGTCCAGACATACTCTGCCTTTTTTCCACCTTTTTCCTATTATCTTTAGATTTAATAAACTATAAATGGGAGAAATAAATAGCAGACCATCTTTTCTCTTCTTGTGCTTTTTTTCCTCTTTTTCTTTTTGGAGGTGCTTGGTGATGAGATTGAGTTAAAGGTCTTGCATTCTTCTGATCGGTGTTTAGGAAYGGGCAAATTATTGAAAAGGGGTGAAGTCATTTAGGGTTATTCATTTCTGTGGGAGAGCGACTTTTTTGTTATACAAATATCATTTTCAATCGGAAAAATAATATTATAGATAAAGATTTAATGAATATATATGAGAAAGGCAAGATAGAAGTCAGAGCAGTTCATTGCTTTAGGTGAAGTCACATTTCTGACTCATACAGTATGAAAGTAAATAAATCGTAGATGACCATAGTGGAAATATTGCCAGAGTATTATACGTACTGCTTATTGTAGGAAAAAGTTATTTTCTTGCCATTTGCTTATAAGAAAGGTATGGAGTGAAAAACATCTGCCTTCCTACCTCAACATTTCAACTGCTTGGTATGGTTTCTTTGTTTCTGAATCTCGTGTAATTGTTGACTACGAAATTGAAATACCAGCCTCGTTATTTCCATCTTAAGATACAACTAGCTTTAGACTTGTGCTTTGTCTCCAATTGTGGTGTCTGTGTGTTGAGCTTCATTAACCTGAAACAGAAGGAGCCCCTGCTTTTGTGTTGAAGTTAATTAAACCTGGTAATGATTACTGTCTGAAAAAAAATCTGGGTTCGAGTAGGTTATTTTGCTTCTGCCACTGTTTTCATGCATCATTTCATTGGTTGTGAGGTTGGATGATCTGTAATACATAGGATTTGTCTGAATTCAGTCAGCTGTGCTTTTTTTTTAAGTCATGACAAATTTATTTGCATATTTAATGGATAGTTGTAAGCTGTAATTTGTGGCGGTAATTTGAAACTCAATTTTTATTTTTCCAAATAATATTTGAAAAAAAATCTATCACCTTTTCCTGAACAGTTCAAAATACTGAAAAAACAATTAATGTCAATGGCTGCAGTTAAGGCCCCTCAGGTTGTCTTAATGCAAAACAGAAGTTTACAAAATATGATAAATCTGTGATGACATGTAAAAACTTTGGCCTTAAAGTACAGGCTTCTAAGCTAATCTGTATATGCTAGTGTAATTTTGAATGTAACAGGACAAAATCATTATGSATATTTATGTGCATATATAGTTTAATATTTATGTTTTGATCATTTTTTTAATGGTCTGCATTTCAGACCTGCATAATATTGCCTAGCATGCAAATATTTCTCACTAGTTTTGTGGGTCATAGTCTATAGTAGTTGTCCTGTTAAAAATAATCCTGTAGCAAAGAGCATTTCTAAGGACAGGCCCCAGGGTATTGCAACAAAGCACAGCGGATAAATAGACAAAGTGAAGAAATAAAAAATAGAGGAAGTACTTGCCTATGGGAAAAGCTTTWAAAAACTAATGGCACTTTCTTTGAAAAATCCTGGAGGACAAATTTCAATAAGTGTTTTGTTTGTCATTCACACAAAACAAACAAAACAGTATTACAATAAAATTAGTATGTTTTTATAGTATGTCTAAAACTGAAATATTAAATGTAGCAATCTAACTGCTGTATAGGGAAACTTTTGGACTGTTCACCCTGGATGGTTAAGCTAGCTTTTAGATCATTTGCTCAGAGAATTATCACTGTGGGTCCAAAATGTGTCTATTAAAGCTATGGGTGAATTTYATTGAATATTTGATGATTCCATGAGGTTCCTATTCACCAAAYCTGCTCCATAGCTTGCAGTGTGGTGTACAAAACTGCCTTTTGCAGGAAAAAAGGGGAGAGCAGGGATATTTGAGCTATGCTGGAAGGAGCGGTGAAGGTTGTGGGTAGAGGGCTGGCCAAGGGCGGCTGCGAGGTGTGGGGTGAGGAGGGATGGTACAGCTGGTTGGGCTGTGGTGGGTTTCYGATGAGTGTCTGGTTTTTAAATGAGTTTATGGAACTCTGATTAAGGAAAATGGTGTGAAAAGAGGTCAGCTGAGGTTAATCAATCTTGCTCAGGCAAATTATGTAGTATTTTTCACAAGACCAATTGCCCCTTCTGATCCCTGCAAGCCCTGCCTGGACTCAAGTTCATTTGTGGAGGACCTGGGGATCCAACTTTGCTGCTAGTTTCCGATAAACACTTGAGCACATTAATAGTCCCATGGAGTTGTAGCATCACTAATTAATGATGGAGGTAGGCATGTCCAGGGATGAGCTGAGTGCTCACCTCTCACTGAAAGGCTAAACCCTGTTTTGCCTTTTGAAAATTTTCTTCTTTTTTTTTTTTTTTTTTCTGAAAAAAATCACTTATAGGTAAATCCATTGAAGTGCTTCTCAGAAATCCATTGATTTTCCACCCCTGCCACTCAC
>PTEX01000011.1:5074500-5117933 GCA_003342815.1 Eudromia elegans | reverse complement strand
AAGTGTGTTTTTGGTGACATCTTCCTTTGTGCGATTGATGGTTTTTGATGGTGTCACCACCTTTTCCCACGGTTGCTTACTCCTTGTAGTATGTGTGCATGTGTTCACTCTTTGTGTACAAATGTGTGTGTTCCTGTTTTCAGGTAATCCCATACATTTCCCGGGCAATTCCGTGTGAATTTGGTGCGCGTTGTGCTTTCCCTTGTGTGCAAGCAAGCTCCAGGGCAGTGACTTGATAGTGTCATAAACAGCAACATCAATGTATACACACACAAATCTATAATGATGAGTACAGCATCCTTATGCAACCTTAGATAGTGCCTGGAGAATGTATGTGTCAGACACAGGTTTAGTAGAAACTTTCATATTTGATTCTTGGAATAGAAAAATGGCGTTTTTTGTCTATTTTAACTATTGCATTGGTAAAAGGAGGGCAGGAAATCTGTTAAAGTTTATCTAAAAAAGTTTTCAACCCAACCATCTTGTTTTAAAAATCATTTCCTTTTGTTATCTGCCCATTCAAGTAGATTGTGTTCCATGATGATTGATTCTCTGAAGGAAAACATTAGCAGATTCCTGTAATTGAGTATCCTTTAATGATATGTAATGGCAAGTTCTGTTTTCCATTATTGTTACCCTACATGCTGAACTGTAACTGCCTTGATACCAGAATGTATATTGATGTACAATTGATTTAGTAGCATTTTACCAATTGAACTGTCTTGTATTAACTAAAAACATGCCTCCATATCTTCAACAAAAGTGATAATTCATGCATTCAGGGCAGATAGCATACAAGTCTCTGCAGACTTGGCAAAAGACAGACTTGACAAAGATCAGTGTAGTCTTATTCTATCGAGGTTTTGTGGGGGATAACAGCCGAAGATCTTTTTTTCATATATATATACACATATATATATATATTTGTTTCACTTTGATTAGTGGKTTTTTTTGTATTTGGATGGTGCTGTGTCACCAAATTGTCCTGTAACTTTTTTTCCCTTTCTCCCAAGATCCTTGATAGTCATGGAAGTGGTTGATGATCTGAAAGTGTTGCTTATCTTTTTGATCACTCTTATGTAATTATTTACTGATTTCTCTTATCTGTATACATCTCTTAGCTTGTGTTTAGCTTAAAAATTCTAGAGCAAGGATTACTTTGTGTGCGTGTTCATATGTATGTTTGTAATAGCAGTTAGCACATTTACGTCCTGTTCCATGACTCACTCCTACGTGCTATTTACTTAGTTCAATTCATTTGCCACTTGTACTTTTTAACTGGGGACATATGACCCATTCTAACCAAAAGGTTCTGGCATGTATAGCTGGCCTACATGAGAAATATACTTCTTGCTAAAAAACCTGAGGTTTCCTGGGTCTGTTGATAAGGCCTATTGCTATTTTCTTCTAAATACTCAAAGGACAAATATAGGAAATTTAATACCCTTTTACCCTTGTACCCATTGCTCAGCAAACAGTGATATTGCCCAGGGGAATCTGATTCTCAGGAAATCTCTTCCTCCAAATGTACTCTCACRAGGAATTTCCAAAACTCACAGGTGGTGAACTTAATTCTAATATTTTCACAGTAAAAATAAGCCATTCATGAAACAGTATTAAGTGAAAGATGTCACTGAATATATATATATTTGATGTATGTAAATTCAGAGGTCACAGAACATTATTACTGTTCTTAGTCATAAGCCAGTGGAAACCAAACGTGCATACCTAAAGAGCAGATCCCTGCTCATCTAAAGCCCCTTACTAGATATTTTCTGACAGGCCATGGCCATTTTTGTCTTGCCAGATCTAATTTCTTTCCCCCATCTACTTGCTTCCAAGCAAAGTTGCTAACAAAGTACAGTTAAACAAAGAATAATTCCTCTCTGTTTATGCTTTTAGAAGTTAGCCTTTTTTTGAAAGTTTTGCTAGCAAGATACTCACCAGATATTGGTTAGAGTCCAGGCMATGGTAATGAATACTGTAGAAGAGCAGGCCTGGAACATTTCCCAGCTGTTCGGGGGGAATTAGTGCATAACATTGCCAGCCACTAGATGCCACTCGTGTTTCATCCCAGGACAAGTCCCAGATATTTTTATGATTGTTCAAAAACCCTGCTATGCCCTCCCACTCCCAAACCCCTTTAAGGATGTTCCTTTGGTACGTTAGCTATCTTGCATTTTTTTAATTAAAGTTACAATATGACACTATTGTTTATAGCAGTCTTTTTTTTCTCAATAATTTTACACTTGTTTATAAATAGTGCAAAACTAACCCCAGACCACTTTTTTTTGTCACATACCTCTTGCATAGCAACATGGAGTTATGTCTCATTTCTGTCTTTGGGTGGGACTTGCAGGCTGTTGGCATATGTATTCATTTGCTTTTGAGACTGAATTTGCTGGTCCTTATGCTGCAATAAACTCTAAAGTTAGTTCTGTAATTCTCTTTGTGKCTGTTTTTTCCTATGTAGATATAGTAGGATTTTTAACTTATACAAAGAGGTTTTRCTGAGGGTAACCACTGTACTTGTTAGCATGATTTTTTTCCGTCCTAGTTGTCTGTGCAATCTTATCTCCTAAGCTTGCGTCTTTCAGGATTTTCTTAGCCAGCTGATGAAGAAAAGCTTAAAAAACTCTCAAGTTGATATAAAACAGATAAAGCTGCTTCTTTWTATAAAAAATAAAAATATAATTTCGCTATTATGTTCAGCATGAGAAAATTCTAAGCTTCATCAACACATGGCACAGTGCAGAGCTTGGCCTACAGACTGCATTTGAACTTCTTGGTTAAATCTCATCAAAGTGTGGCGATTCCAAAGGGAGACACTATTAAAGTACTTGTTTTATGTGGTTTTTTTCATACTTGTCTAAAGAAAGAAAGGAATTTTCTGAAGAAAATGTAGTGCAGATCTGAAGATTTGTATAGGAATTGTTTTATATTCTGGAATTGCTTTTAAGGTTATAACACAAAGTAAGAAAATTTGCCTGTTCTAAACTTGCCTGTCTTTAAAGAAAAGCAAAACCAAAAGGAAATTGCTATGATGTTAGTAACTTTGGACAAACAAGCCTTCAAATGTCTGCAAACATCAAAGGTAGGATTAAATATGTTCCCTTTTGTTGGTAGGATTGAATCTTTTCTCTTTTGTTTGTGTGAATTATGGTATAGCCTTTAATTAKGTGATTTTTTTTCTGTTTTCCATGTAACATCAAATATTTTTATTGTAGCATTAAATATATACACAAAAGATTCTAGTAYTGTAAACTATTTGTATGCTAAGCAGAGTCAATGCAAGCCACTGACTTGAAAAATACACAATATACGCTTTCATAAGTAACTTGCAACAAACTAAGGATAACAAAACTGAATAATGATGAAGAGTTACAGGCATATAAAGACTTTGTACATATTCAGTTAAGTTGGATTTAGATTTCTATAAGTGCAGCCCAGTTTACATAGAGAGTGTACTGTGGTTTAAACACAGAGGAAGCCTCCATTGGTGAGGCTAGATTCCTAGAGACGTGCACAGCTCATCCTCATCACCGGCAAGACATATGGAGAAAGACGATTGGGGCATCAAATTATTTAAGTGCAGGGAAAAAGATCTTAGTGCATAAAGAAGTGGTAGTGAAAATGAGATGGAATTTTTGAAAGGAGATTAGAGATGTAGAGCACTCTTTCTAGACAGTTTGTAGACTGCATGCACACAAAAAGTATTTCTCTGTTCCTTTCCAAAAAAAAAGTGGTTTACGTAGTTAACAGCTACGCTGCGTGTAGACTAAAGTACTCAGCTGAGGGGACACATGTTGAACCTTAACTTTATTGCTTCCATATCTTTGAATAACAACTGCACAACTTGAAAGTTCCCTTTTTGTCATTTGAAATGGAATGATTTAATTTATTTAAGTTTCTGTGATGAACACTTAATGCCTTGCACATGTAGGGCAGCGCACGGCCCGGGACTCGGCGCTCGCATCTGGCGCTGCCGCCTGTCTGGGATGGCAGCGAGGGAGACCTTGGCTGTCCAAGCAGGGCTCAGACTCTTGCTTTGCATACATGTCTTGACCGTCACCTTGTTGAAGGGCCAGGTGGGGGAACGTGGTTAGACTAGGCTGCAGTTTTATTAACTCACTTGGAACCACAGCAGGTCATAGATTCACTCTAGAATGATTGTCTGGTGCTGGCAGATCTTCCCCTTGACAGTATGTTGTTGGTAAGTTCACCATTGCTTCCCTCTTCTAAGAGCATTTAAGTGGTGATGGTGAGAGAGAATCTTCAAGAGCTTCTTTAAGGGGTGCCTTCCCTGGGTTGTCAGGGCGGTGCTGCTCTCCATGCTGAAGAATGATCCTCTCTGAGTAACTTTCCTCCTCTTTGGTGTTGCCCTGAGGAAGCCTCTGGCATGGCAAGAAGTCCAGGCTTTGCTGATGCTGCTGTTGTCTTCCTCTCAGCCTGCAAGGGAGAGAGGAACACGGCAGCGCTGTGTGCAGTGCGGGATTGGCACAGGAGCGTCTTCAGGGAGCCATGAAACCTTGGGAGGGACTTCCAAGAGGCTGGTGGGAGGTTATCTTCTGGTGAACCTTGGAGGTGATAAATGAACGCACTGTGCACGGGCACAGGGGGCTGAGGAGCAAGCGGCTGTTCTGTAGCATGACAGGCTGTGCRTTGGTGGTGACCTCAGAACGGGGAGTCAGGAGGTTCCTCAGCCTTTGAGAGGGCAGTTGTTTTGAGGAAAAATAGCTGTAATCTAATAAAGCCTATTCTAGGACTTAGCATTTGCAGCAAGCATAGTCTTTTATAAATAGAGCCAAATACAGGATGATATGATAAATATAAAAAGGAAAATACATGACCAAATGTTTTTGAGTAAAGGCTAATACGAGGAGGTTTGTTCTGCCATTAGTGCGGGTACACAACTCGGAGGCCACTAAGTGTCAGATAAACACAGACTACAAAATGCAAACAAACATGATTGAGAGCCAGATTTTGTCCTTAGAGTCTCTGCTCTCTCTTAGTGTGTTGAACCTGGTTAAAAATGTTTGTTACAGAATGAAAACAATACAGTGATTGATGTGATGATGTACATAGTCAATGATCTATATACTTTTCAAATAAGATAAGCAATAACCTAGATATTGGAGAATTTATGATYATATATCTGTTGAAATCAGTACTATTTTATTTAATATCAGAGTAGGAATTTGTGATTACAAATTACAAGATTTTATGGTATGTGATTCCTAAAAATGATAATTTGTATATTCCCCCCCCCCCCAAAAAAAAAAACAAAAACAAAACCTACCAGTGTGTAAAATGGCTTTTCTTTAGGGAACCACATAGCAATCCAGTACAGAAGCAAATGGTAGCTCAGGACGAGGTAAATGTAGCCATATAGCTATTGAGTACAGCGAAACTCCATCTTTAATGAGGCGTGGTCCATTGATGTGCCTGGTGTAAGCTGCTGGTCTCCTGGTGCCAGGATAGGGGGTACTCRAAGGCTGTTAGCTGCCACCTCCAAGGCAGGTGGTAGGTGCCCTGCGCTGCTCCCTCTTCCCCTAGCCAAGTTAATGAAATCAGGCTCAGCACGGTGCAGGCAACGTAACAGCTTCCAGCCCACTTACTGCTTTGAGGGGGTCTCTGTTCCGGACTGTRTTATACAGCAAGGGGACCTTAAACACAACACAGGCCGTGTCATGTTTAAACCCTACAAGATTAGAGAATGGGGCTTAAGTCACTCAAACACAGTTTTTTCTCTCTTTTTTTTTGGGGGGGTCTTATCTGGGAAACACATGCAATTTGGGGAACTAAGTCTTATTTCCTATTCCTGTGCTTTATCCTTGATGCCGTTTACCATTCCGTTTCCTTGCTTTCACTTGATGTTAGTAAGGTAAAATGCATACTAAAKGCAGAAATTTGCTACGTAGGACTGTAGGATTGTATTATTCTTATTTCAGATAAGTGAATACTAGTAAAAGTATATGCTTTAAAAGCTTTGCAAGACTTATGTTAAAATTTATGGGATCATACCAAACATGGGTGGACTTCAGCTATCATTAAAACCCTAAATTTTTTKAATTCAGTTACTCTGATGTGAGGATTTATTCATTGTTCTATATCAAATGCTGGAAAGGTTTTGATTTCRTATGTCTTCAATATGACAGCAAGTAAACTTTCAAGATATTATCCCAGATCCTGACACAAAACTCAGAGGAAAATCTAAAGTGAACCAGAGAAGAAACCAAAACTGATTCTTCTCAGACCACACAAATGAAAACTGTAGCTTTTTCTTAGAACTCTATTTCATGCCTTTCAAGGTATGATAATACTTCATGCGTATTTTACAAAATACAGGCAAATAAGATTTGGCAAAAAGCCTTGTGAGAAAGAAATGAGAAACAGAATGAAGGAAAATAGGTACAAAGAACCTGCGAGCCAATCAGCCCTAGAACCACACTGTGAAATGATATGAGTAAAACATGTGGATGCTAAGGAGTGTGGCAGTGAGTAATGAAACATTCATTATTACAAACAGAGGAGAAAAAAGCCAGCTCCTCAAACTTGAATTCTGGCCTGATGTTCAGAGTCGTGAGTAGGCATATGCTTGAGTGCAGCTTGGGTGGAGAGAAAGGAAGGAGATCCATACAGCTCTATTTCTGTTCTTTCTGTATTTTCCCACAGTATGAATTAATCACATTTTATACTAATTATATACTTGCTGCATACTAAATTCCTGCATAAACTGTGGAAAAAATGTGAAGACATTTCCAAGGCTGGAGCAGTTTTGACAATGTGGCTGTATATATGCATTTGTAATTGTTTGCCGTGCGTCATATTCAAACCCAGTTACGTTCTGCAGCTTTACTCTTGTGTGTTTTGATGGTGATTTACATTTCTAGCAAAGCAGTTGGGTGAAACCATGGCTCAGAAATGTGGAAGCTTAATATAAATAAATTAAATACAGACGCTTGATTTAAGTGAATCACAGACATTTGACGTTTATAATTTCAACMCATTTTTGTCACAAGCTGGTCAAACTCTGTGACTCATGGTGATGCTTAAGCTATTGACTTGGTAGGAAATGCAAGTGTGTTTTATCCATTACAGAATGTCTTCTGGTCTGAATYCACACAAATGAGAGTGAGGGGAAAAAAAAAAAAAATCTGATCTGTGGCTGGTAAATACTACCAGTGCCTAAGAAATCTGTCATCTTATTATCTTTCCCCTCAGTATGTGGTGGATCTTCTGTATGGAACAGCCTTATTACCTGTAAAACCTTAACTCTTTCCAGGCTTTGAGAAGGAGCCAGATAGTCCTCTTGTTGCTGCTAAAAACAGAACTATGAACTAACTATACTGACAAAATCATTATTTGGGCCGATAATTCAGAGAGATGCAACTTCTTCCTCTTTCTAGCACTGCTATTGCCTAAAATTAGGCAATACTCTGCAGACTGCTGCATGAACATCTCCTCCAAAGAGAAGCTGTTKGTTTAGCATGATCACTAGATGCAGATGCTGACACTCAAATGTCAAGTTTGAACAGGACTTTTTTTCTGTACAGTCTTTTAAGTGCTCATGTAGTTTATCTGGAATCCTGCTATCTGTGTTCTTGTCAGCAGTAAATATCAGGCTGAGGATTGGTATGGATGCCAGCATGGTTGTAGTAGTATTTTGTTGTTTTGGAACRCTTTTTATCAGTCAATTTCAGTCTTGCCAAAATGACAAGTGTGATTGTTCCTACTGTACACAGAGGGAAAGAAGGTGCCTGGTGGAAACTGGTGAGTCAGTGGGCATGTGTGTTGGGTCTATGCCTGTTTCCAGGATCTGAGCAAAGGAGGTTCCATCTGTGTGGTCAGATGCTCTTCTACCACTCCCTGAGCTGTTTTCATTTCTTTTTATTTCAGGCTGGCAGTGGAAACTTGCTGATGATGTTTTTCACAATTAAATATACTCATTCTCACCAAATTGCTCTTTTAACGGTTTGCCAAGGTAGTCTGAAACAATGTTTTAACACTAAGGGAACGTTCGTACACACAGTATACACCAATTCCCAATTTCTCATCGTGCCGTAAAGATGGACTAAAACTCACTAGGTATTTACTTGCGTTGATAGGGGACCAATTCATCTGTTATTTTCTTTGCTTTTTAGAACATTATCTAATGTCCTTATCCTTGTTGCGGAGATTGATTTGTTCCCTGAGAGATGGTGTGGGGTTTTTTTTCTTTGTTGTACTGTTTAGAGGAAAATAGTTCAAGACCGGTATCTATTGAAAAATTATTTTTAGCAAGGTTTTGTTAGAGAAATGTACATATGTGTTTGTGTGTGCTCTAATTTGAAGTAAAAGAACTTCTGTTTTCATGGAACTAGGCAAAAAATGTTTTTTTGCAGCAATCTGATTTGCTCAAGCTCCTAGCAAGCTAATATTAGGAATTATTGACACTTTGGATTCATCCATGTTTTATATGAGTTGGATTTGAGGAGAATAGCTACTAGAAAGAAACAGAGTGAAGCGCTTCACCTGTGTTTATCTTATAATCCCTTCGGCAACTTGCCAAAATTCTGATTAGCAGTATGATGGGATACACAAATAATGCCACTGGAAGCATTATGAAGCTTCAAAACATAAACACTGGAGCTAGCCAGGAAAAATGCGGATGAGCCAATCCCRTGCTTTGTGTGGAGAGCTGCGAGGGCTGGCTGCTCTCCGAGGCCTGGCGTTTCTCCTCCCTTAGGTTAGTGTTGGCTGACRAGAAGCCTTGGCTTTCAGTAGTTACTGTGAAGCTCAGCTAGGAGACAGCTCAAATTCACACTTGAACTTTGGCTGGAAGATGCTGGTCATGTAAACTAAGATTTTGAGCTAGAAGCACTGGAAATTTTATTGGATGTCTGGGTCTTAAGGGGTCAGCAGCACTGCCCTCTTTGTAAATGTCCTTAGTGAGGATCCGGAGGGCGTTTGGCTTCTCTGGTACTACTGACTTTATAAATGCCTGCGAGCTGTTATCAGCTACTGCAGCCAAGAAGTGTTGAAGCTGAAAATCATCTCACCTTTACACACACACAGGGTGGATTTTTGGGAGGTTAAATCATGGCCTCTTATTTCTCCTGCACAGAAGTGGTGGTGTATCGGATCAGCTCCTTTGTCGTGCACACAGTTTGAGATGAAGAGATAGCTGCTGTTTTCCAGCTGCAGCAGCCACCTTCCCRCTGAGTTCAAAGTCTTTGTGCAGGTGTAAGAGAGATAAGAGTGTGTTTTATTGAATATGTTTCGTTCCTTTGAAGTATTCAGAGCTTATCACTAATAGAACYGAAGATGCTGATGAATATGCATGTAATTTGCAGAACAGTTAAAGGACAGGATATRCATAAGTGGAGACGTTCTTCTGATTAGAAAATAAGCTTATATTAATAACAAGTCTTCCTGTTGTAAAACTCTCTCTTAACATAGTAGTATTCAAAATAGGAATGGGGGGCTATTTCATTATTCCCAATCAGGTTTACTGTAAACAAACTGCAAACTTCCAGTGTCAGCGTATAGCTTGGGYAGAGCTTGTATTGATACTTGGAGCACCTGAGAGCTTGCTGAGGAGTTACCCTGATGCGTTTCTGTCTCAACGTGGTTTGTGTTACATCTGGCATTTGAACACTCGCCTTTATCATAGGGACTTCTGTCTTCGAAAATACTTTTTGYCACTAGAGTTTCTAGGTCTGGTTTAGCTCTGTTTAAGCTGCAGCTCATGAAATGGTGGCGAAGTGTATTGAGTTCCAGGGGTTCTTCATGGTATGCTGTGGATATTGTTGTTCGGATGTCTATGTGCTATAGCCATTCTATTTCAACAAAATATCTAATGACAAATTGGTGACTCAATGAAGTGCTTTCAGGGCACCTTATTTAGGAGGGGGTATCTTTTTGTGGCAGCCAAAGGCTAGTGTAACAGTACCTAATGCAATTTATCCTTTGGACTCTCTGTAAAGTAACCTTATGTCCAAGAAGCCTGAATTAATAACTTTTGGGTCAGCCTCCCAAGCCTTCCATTAATTTAAATACCTTCACCTGTTGGTTAAGTCTTATGTTGGAGACCACCCTGAATTGCAGCGCTTAACTGGCTTATGACGATTATTTTTCAGGGAAGGATATTGGCAATGCATGTCACTATTGTCACAGACATGAAACAAAGCAATCAAAATAGGAAAATATATTAATTGTGGTAATTATCCATTGAGAGAACAATTTAAAAACATTAAGTGTAATTATGTTTTTGTGAATATCTGGCAGTAAGCTCAGAACCAGCATATTCAAAATTGATAAATCTTCAGGGGATGCATTGTATTTCTGTGCAAAAGGAATCTTTGTTTCTACAGTAAATATCTAATGATGATGTCAAATTTTCCAGTAAATCACAATTAGCATTTTTATCATCTTTTTGCATTCATTTKTTCTACTTCAATGCAGTTACTTATAGAGGAGGTTATATGTGTGTATATTTAATGACACATGTTTGCTATTAAAAGGATAGCTAAAGGTGAGGGGAAAAAAAAAAAACCTCTGTGTCCTTAAAAATGTCATTCTTCATATGATGCTCTGGTAACAAGAGAAGCGGAATCTTAGGTAAACATCTGTTAGGAATGAAGGGGCTCTGTGTTTTTTTCCTAGATGAGCATTTCAGACTCAGCATTTCAGGCTTSTGAGTGAAGGATACTGTATTCCCTCTCACATCGTCTTGTTTCCAATTTATTCTTTACCAGAGACAGGAAGGGAGCAGTGAAATAGGAAATTAGGATGTTTAGAGAGAGTAACTACAGAGAGCTGCAAAATGGTTTTTAATGTGTTTGGATGGTGGAGAGGCCCCTCTGTGTGTGTGATCTTCCCTGTTGCACCAAGGAAGCACAAAGCAAGTGTGTACCCAGCCTGGGCTGCTCTCCTGGGCTTCCCCAGGGCTCCGGAGGCAGCTTCCTGCGATGCCCTTTGGAGGAGCAACGCTCGGCCTCTTCCTGCTCTTGGGAAGACGCTCGTCCCCCACTTGTACGTRCACTTCTGCCACTTGTGAACAAGGCAGGAAACCAGTTGCCAGCCCCATCCCCAGCTCAGGAGTCAAACTGGTCAACGGCTCCCCGAGCGGCTCTAGCTGTTCGGGTGCCCTGGAGTTGAAGAAATAATAATGCAGACTCCAGGTAGTTCCATCAAGTTCCATTTACCAAATTCAGGTTCTATTATTTCTTCCTTTATTGTGGCTCTTATATTTGCCACTGTTGTACCTTGGTGTTGCCTAATGGTAAAAATATTTAAAACTTGAAAATGTAAAAAAAGCATATGTATTTTTATATCTTAAGATCTTAACTCTTAGCCTTTCGCACATGTTTGCACAAATTTGGGGCACTGAGCAGTTTTCATTGAACCTGCATAGATAATTTGCAATATTACTTGCTATGTCTAAAGTTACTAATTAAAAAAAAAAAAATCATTGCTAGATCAAACAGCCCAATTCTCAGGCCAGATATAAAGGGATAATGGAGGCCAGTATGCCTAACCTGCTTTTTCTTTTTTTTTTTTGTTTTTGTTTGTGTACCTAGGTCTCATAATTGTTCAATGAACTCAAGAAATTATATTAAAAGTGTGAAATTTATAATCATTTTCTTCAGTCTTTTTTTTTTTTTTTTAACTTTGTTAATACAATCACCATAATGCAGCTCAAATAAGAATGAGAGATGATACTTGCAATTCAGGAAATCCCAAACTGGTCATAACCTGTTAAGAAGAATGTGTGCGGTACCTAACTCTGCAAACTTGCAGTTGTCCCTGTAGCGTAAACTAAAATACTCTCTGTGTGTTTAGAGASACAGTGTTTGTAATTGTCTGATAAGTTCGTACATAGTTAGAGTTTGCAAAAATCTCCTTATAGGTTCGGATATGATTTTCRTTTTTTTCTTTTGAGGAACAATTATTTCCATGTTCATTTTTTTTTGCGAAATTCTTAGACATTTCAGTTTGAATTTATGAATAAAGCAAATGCAGTTCTACTCTCTTTTTTTCCTCCCTGAATTGTGAGACTCCAGAAATGTGTGTTTTTTATTAAATTAAGTCATCATTGTGGTCTTGTTATTCCAACTGCAGGCTTAGCTGACCAAGTTTCTATATTGCATGAGAGAGTCGTTAATCATTTGAAGAGGATTTGTATATGTTCAGTTGCTCAACATCTATCTGTCACTTTATTCCCAAATAAATTCCATAATGATTCCCATGTTCCTTTGCTTTCCTTTATGAAACTTTGTTCTGTTCTAGTTCTCCAATGTTTAATTATTTTGATTGCCCCTCAAGGTATGAAAGCAGGATTGGTAGAGTGTAAGCTTTAATTCGCCTTTGAGCCACAGTTAGTATTCAGATGTTGTAGACTGCTGGGTGTGAGCTGCCTTCTGCTTTCTCTTTTGTTAGGAATAGCTAACAAATAACAAATAGCTTAAAAAATGCTGCACATCAGTTTCATTCTGCACCTGCATCTGCTTGAGCTTTCCCTGAATGCGCTGTGTGCGTGCCGTGGAGGGGTCTGCGTTCCGGTTGCTTCTCATGAGAGAAAAATCTTGAAAAAAATCTTTTTTTCTTCCTGCATGGAAGTAGGAAGGGCACGTTTAGGTTGTGCGGTTGTAAAAAGGTCCAGATAAGTCGAATACAGCTCCAGTGATGGTTGGAAGCAGCCTTGAGGTTGTTGTCCACCTGCCCATGCCAAAAGAGCTGAATATGCACAGAATGACATTGATTTCAGCCTATTTACTTGGGAGGTAGGTTGTGCTTCTATTTCCTTAGCACATTTTAAACTGTATGGAKTTTATTGTATTCACTCTTGAAAACCATTAGTTAGTGATAAGATGGAGACCTTTAGGAAATAAGTCTACCATCATTTTGCAAGTCTGAAGGAGATCGGTTTAATGTTCTTTAGAGAATATTCTTTCATCGATTTCTATTATAGAAATTGTTGTTTCTGCCTGATCCCTAGCTTGATACAATCTGCAGGAGGCTTGTGATTCTGGCTGCTGATTTAAATAGTTTTAAATAGGAAGCAAAGTCTTGCTTTTTTGCATCTTCAAAGATTCACAAATAAAAGATTGTGTGTGAAAAGGTCAAGCCACCTAAAGCTGGCTTTAAAACCATTTGTGTTAGTGGTCTTGACTGTAGAGAAGAAGCCYGTTGATTACTGGTTAAATTTTGCATAGTAAACCTTGCAGGAGTGGACTGCGAAGACAAATATAATGAGCTTTAAATTGCCCTTGATGCAGCTGTTAAATGTCACAAGTTTACTTCCAAATACCGTTCAAGCTTAAACCTTCCGCTCTGCGTACAGCCAGGAGGACTCAGCAGCTAATCCTGTAAATTGTGCAGGCTGCAGGCCTTTGATTTTCGCCTCGTTTCCCGGTTGCTAAAAGGGAGTAATGGGTTTTGTTTTAGCCTTGGCTAAGCCTGGAGCCGGGCTGCGGGAGGGCTCAGGCCGGGGCTCCCCCGGCTCCGGGAGGCCCCTCGTCTTGCTCGGCAGCCTGTGYGGGGAGATAAGCCTTATCAAAGGGCCACACGACAATACCGGAACATTTACCGCGTTGTGGATTTCTGCCCTGTTGTTTTGGAGTATTATAGTATAAGCTTWTTGAAAGGAATTTAGGCTTGCAGGTATCCCTGTTAATTATTTGTTTTTGAAACTATTACCTTTCTTAAACACATGCAGTTTATTATAAGAGGAGTGATTTAAGTCCCAAAATTCACAATTAAAGGCCAGAGAGGAGGCTCTCTCCCTTGAGCATGGATCAATCATTCTTAACTTTGCTCATCTGTGGATCTGGTATCTTTTGCATGTGCATCCCTGGGCTTGGGAGGAGGGAGAGATCGGGCAACCACTGGTGGGGGCTGCTGTTTTGCTGCTTGGAGTGAAGTTTTGCCCTGTGGTGTTTAYGCAGACATCACTAAGCATTTGAAGATGAGCATTTGCCCTTCTAGACCCAGGTAAGAGCCTGGGGTCTCCAGTGAGACTCAGAGCACCCAACTCTCCACCSGTGATGCTGACACAGAGCAAGAAGTCTTTTGACCTTGCCGTTTGTGTTTGCTAGGTTCAAAAGTCACCCGAGGGATATGGTTCAACTTGGTAACAGGGGAAAAAAGCCTTTCAATATGTTCAAGCTTTTGTGTATAARAGTAGCTACTTTTGATGATTATTTTCAGAGAGGGAAAAAAAGGCAGCATCTGAAACTGGTGACTGAAGTGATTTTCTGATTTTAGCTTCAGCGGATGATTTCACGTGGCCATCGTGATTGCTTGTGATTTGCCATTTTCCATGAATCGACTAATCTTTACAGGATTTCTGTGATGTGTCATGAGTTTGCGTTTTAACTGATTTTATACTAGAATAAATTGTTTATTTATCCCGTTTCCAGGCACTTGTAATASTGTAATCCTCTCAGGAAGGAATGGATAGCCTGGGGGAAGGCCAACTTAATGTGGCTGTAAAGAAAATGAAATCAGTTTCTTCTGCAAGGATGCAAGGAGTGTTTCTGTACTACTTCCCTAAATAGAGACATTGGGGCTGACCATAACATTTCAAACCCCAGATGTTCTCTGACCGTGCTGTTGGATTAAGACATAAAAAATAAAATATGCTTTGGAAGTGCTTGCAGAGAAGCAGGTTAGAACTTCAGGGAAAAAAAACAGAAACGGTGAAGACTGTATCATCCAGCAAMGGAAATGCCATATATGCCCTCATATTTAAAAACTTTTAAAAATTCAGAACAGCTTGTATTAAATGAGGTACTTTGCTTTTATGACCTCTCATATTTGTTCGCTAAACACAGACTAAGTGCTTGAATASAAGAGCTTTAATCACTTGCTTTAAAATCTGCACTCTTTCCTTTGGTCAGCTTGCAAAAGAGATGCTTTTCAGCGTTAGGAGCTCATGCACATGCAGACACCTGCCCCTCTTCGTTAAGGCACAAAAACCAGAGTGGAGGTGGTGGTTACGGTGCTCCCTGGTGGGGAGGTCTCTGTCAGACTTCYCTCATTTTATTTATTTTTCATCTGATTTTTTTTTTTTTACATATCAGGAATGTGTCCATCCTTAGAGGGGACCTCTGCTTGGCAGAGTTGCAAGAGACTTTCCCTCTATTTTTTATTTTTTTAAAGCACACCTGCAGTAGTAGTAGTTTTATTGAAACTCTTAATGCTATTCATATTATTATTMATTTCTGACCGATCTTGCTGTTAAATACTAGATTCTACCTTTTTCTTCAATTTCCATATTATTTTCTGCTATTTTATTTCTGTCTGGTGGGCTAGCACTTTGTGTTTCATTGTGAATGTCCTAAGCTTTCCTTTATTTAATATGTAAACCCTAGCTTTGGTTTCAGAAGAATTGTATGAYTGCAGAACACTGCACGAATGGTTCTTGCGTGGCGACCAGTTAAATATCAACATGSCCCCAGCACTGCTATAATGCTTACCCATTAGTGCAAAATTTTCCCAATTTTGTTCTTGTGCCTTTTGAGGTCTTCGTATAGGAAAAAAAGGTTTATTAGAATTGTGGATTACATTGCTTCATACCAATAAAAGAAAATACTTTATCAATTTAAAATAGTATGGGAACCAAGAAATGTGTGTTTACTGTTATGTGCCAAGTATTTTCTAAATTACAATGGAAATTTGCATCAGACTGTATAGTCTTTTTAAAGCAGAAAGTAAATATTGGTATTTTAAGAAATATATGTTGTTTGCAATGTTAATAAATATTTGATAAGTAACTTAAGCATTACAAGATATCCATTTACAATGAGATAAATATAAGCAGAATTCATGTCATTTGCTTACTGCAGTTGATATAGTGATGCAAAAATGCAAGACGATAATGATTTTTAGTACTATATTTAAGCTGCTGCTGTCTTTTTTCAGCAAGGTATCTGTTGTAATAAAGATACTTGTTTAATTGAAGCATAATGCCAAAAGAAGTGACTAGACTGGAACAGATGGCTCTRGAGTTTGTTCATTGCCTTGCAGCCCAGTTGTCCTCCCACAGAATCCTGCGGTTCTTGTTGCATGCCACAAATTTGTACACAATTGTGTATTTCCACACAAGTTTTCTGTCATACCTTTTGCATGAATTAGTTTCTGTGGTCTTTAATAACRTATGTCTCTGGCTGCTGTCCTAGCAGACACTTGTGTTGTGGCTGGAAGCCTCTTCTTGTTCTGTAAAATGAGGTTTGCCTTGATCAGTTGGCTGGGACAAACCTGTAAAACAATTTTGTGATCCTGTTCCTAACCACCTCCTAAATGTCTGTATTATCGTGATTGTGCCATGTACTGGGACAACCTAGGGATTGCTAGTGAAATGGTGTTTTTCGGGATATCTTTCTAATATAGTCAGCCCCTTGCTGAGGAATGATGGTCCAGCCACTTGTTCTTTTGAGTGCTACTCGTGAGCTGGTATTGGGTTGCATTAGGAAGGCTTTTTTTTTTTTTTTTTTTCTTCTTCAAAGGTAAGAGAATATTATCATGTGAAAGCTGCATTTCCTGTTTCTCTCAAATATTTATGCTCTTACCAAGGGTAAGTATAGCTCATTATTGCATAACGGGGGCTTTCAAAATGACCTAGCCATTCAGAGTGATACAGATGCTGTCAAGGAATGTAGAAAATACAACTCATTTGCTTAAAAGCTTTAAGCTAAACCATTAAAAAGTGCATATTCCCATTTGAGGTGCAGGTAATAAATGCCATGACTGGGATGTCTGTAGGGGACCTTCTCTGCAGTACATCGCTTGCTGTGCAACTCTGCACGGAAGGTTAGTGCAAACTCACCTGCCAGTCAAGTCACGGTAGAGCCTGGCAGTACTCCCAACCTAAATAATTATTTTGTTATTTGTTAGGCTAATATGTTTTTGACATGTTATATTGTGTACAATCAGAGCTCCCCTAGTTAAGGTTATATCAAACATTGACCTCTGCTGACAGGATGAAATTGAAGTCATTTTCTCCTGGAGTTTAGCAGGTGGAGTATATGTGTTGTCAGTAAATAGGACTTTATCCTCTTTCCCTTGGGCACTATCTCGAATGCAGTGTCAGAATCCCAGATGGATTTACTGTCCTATATTTTTCTCCAGTTTTTATTTTTAATTTTCCATCTTCTACCTTTTCACTGTTGTATTGAATAATTTCCTTGCAAGCAAAATGCCCCCCTCCCTAGATGGTGCAGAACAGTTGTGCACCAATTCTTATTTTGTTCTGAAGTAGTCTCTTTGAAGTGTATATTTTACCTTATGTTTAAAGTTTATATCATTTAAGACTGTCTTATATGTTGTTTTTATAGACTTCTCATATGAAAAAAAAATGATGATGATCAAGGAAATATAAGTTAATTATAGTGTCATAGGATGACTTGTGCTACCATTTGCTTTTAAAATAATAGGCAAATAATTAATRTCATATATACACTTATACATTTAAAAGGGAAAGTAGAGACTCAGACCAATAGAGCCACAAATAGTAAAAATCAACCAAAGAAACAAGCAATCCTAAATGCCCTTAATTGTGAAACTAGTGGTTTCATTTATTTAGAATATAAGAGATTTTTAGTAGTTGACTAACTYTCCTGCTTTCAGAACATAATGAAGGAGGATGTCTACTAATTAATTCCTTGAAAAAATAACTAACCAAGTGATTGAAAGAAAATARTGTTCTTTTAGGGGTGATGCTGTGTTTTACATGGCAAAATACATTCCCATTGTTGTTGTTTGRTATTGGGCCATTTTCTGTCATTTTCCAAGTATTATGAAAGCTGTCGGCCAAGTCATGTTTGCATCTTTGAAACCACTMAGCTCAAAGGTGAATTACAGTAGCTATTATCCCATGATGCAACCCAAAATTCAGTTAAATGGAAAAAGAAGTTTTGCTACAGATTTTAGTGCAAAATCTTTTCTYCACAAATATATTCACCTTTTTTGTTAGAGTATAATATTTAAATATAACTTTGATGTTAAAAWTCTGAGCGAAGTGCTGAGCTAATGCTTTCCATGGTGGTGTTTAAATTTTTTAAGAAAACATCTTTGATTTCTCAGTGACAAGGATGACAAGGCTTTGTGCAGCTTCAGCACTTGTAGTGATGCTGCTGTTCTCAGCACAGAAGGTTGCAATAATAGTGTGTAGACAGTAAGTTTATAACTGGTTCTGGTTGAGCAGAACTAGTTGCATGTGAAATTAAAAAAATGTTTTGGAAAAGCTTTTTAAGTTTTTTAATTTAGGCTTCCAAGTGATATCATAGTTGTCTCTGTAAAAATGGTATAGATACGTTTTTACAWAATGTTTGTAATCAAATGGATGGTTAGGGCAGAGACTGGTATTTAAATTAATGAGACTTCAATGACATTATATTTTGGTCTGATGCTATTAAGAATCGTATCACGAAAGCTATTGTCAAGGATTAAAGATATCTGAGAGGTTAAAGGTAGTCTTTGCGGTTGTGTGTTTGCCTTCAGAGCTTGATAGAATTTCTGGGTGAACCAGGTCATAAAAAAATCAATAATTTTATCTAAATTGCTTTTGCTTATCTGGTTATGGTTCTATCCAAAGTAGGGCTAATACTCTTTGGGAATCTGTAAACAGGTAAATGATAATGTCTTGTTCAAACTAAATTGCTGCTAAATTTGAGTGCATGTTCAAGCATTTTACTAAAGCTATAATTTGGGTTACTTTTTGGCTTTGCAAGTCTCCTCATGAGATAAATACATAATATATCTACTTTTATTTCTGCAAGGAATACCAGTCACTACAGGGGTAAAACCAGTAACAGCTCTGGAGAAAAAAAACTCRGCAATTTTGTTATCATGGGTTTTGTTAATACTCCTGTGAGAACTTGAGCCTYGGAAGTCCTAAGTTCAGCTTTGACAACAGTTCTTCAACTGATGAAAACATTATGTTGAAATGAGAGATTACTATTAAATAATTGTGAGGCAACTGACTTAAATCTAGAGAATTTGGTGTGTCATGTTCAACGTGTTAATATTTTCAGGGCAACCACACATTTGAGGCAGTACAAGACTTTTCTCAGACACACTGATTAGCGTCTGTTTTCAGAAATATATCTGTGCTGGGAGTGCAGAGGAATCTGTGAGAAAACGAACATATCTTGTTCTTCTCTTCTAGATGGAGATGCATGTAAACGCTAATCAGTGGGTAGATGCATATGTTACAACATGCAAACCACCTTATATTTTTGTGCTGAAAGTAAATTCTAAATACTGCATGTGGATTTCTGTTGCAGTATGAATACTTCAATGCTGTGCTCATAAATGAGCGAGATGAAGAAGGAAACTATCTGGAACTGGGGAAAGAGTTTATTCTAGTGCCCAACGACCACTTCAATAACTTGCCTGTGAATGTCAGTCTGAGTGATGTTCAAGTACCAACCAATATGTACAATAAAGGTAAGATAAGAGCTGTTTGATTTCATTGTTCCACTGGCCAAACATAAATTAGAAACATTTTTCCTTATAAAATGAAGCTATTGATTTTATATTGTGTTTCCCAAATTGCAATGATGCTCAGGTTTCAGGCAAGGAATGCTAAAATACAAACAGTATTGTAATTTCTTTTGCATTATGGTAAGATCTCTCATGCTCTAATATGGTCAATAATTTGTATATAATTGTATATTATATATTTGTATATAACTTATATTTGTATATAAGTTGGGCTGCTGGGAAGCTTCTAAGTCATAATTCAGACCTGAGCATCTGGAGAAGCCAAGTGCTGTATGGTCATGTCTTACATCAGGGAGTGCAAAATAACAAAGCTCCATCGGGATTATTTGTAARGTAGTGAAATGAGTATGGATTAATTTGAAGAAATTTAGAAAATGCTTAAAGCTTTTAAAGCTACCAAGTCATTTTTGTTGTAGAAATGCTMATGTTTATTTAATGAGCCTCTCAAGTAGTGAAATCATTCCAGGAGCACCMTATCTATGCATTGCGGTTCTTATTAAAATTAAAAACAAAGAGMAGTGGTGGTTGCCAAGCGGTATAGGTTGGTCAGGCAATCATATTGCTCTAGAAGAACAGACAAACCTATATAGTTGAAGACAGTGAGAAGAGTAAAATGGCAGGACCTTTGGGTACCTGGTACGTAGTACTGCTCTGCACAGAAWCCATTTTTATTTGCTAATTAATAACAGATAAGGGCCAAAGTCAAAGGGGTTATATCTTGTTTTGGCCTCTGCCAGGACAGCCTGGAGAGAGGGGCAGATAGAGTACCGTGATGATTCCTGTTTCCACTTTGTCTAATTCAAACCAGCCCAAATCATCACTTTGTGCAGCTGCAGAAACACATTTTTTATCATTAAAATGTATTCCAACTGCTGAAATCTCGTTTGCTGCTGATATTTTCCTTATACATGGGCCTGATAGTTTCAGCTGGGAGACGRATGATAAACGTTCCTCCAAGCAAGAGAAGCAGCTCTGCCTAGTTTTTAGTATTCAGGATTTTCAGTGTCTGCTTCTCAGGTTCTGTAATGGAGTGGCGTGATAACAAGTTAATTAAATCCCCGCCTGAGGGCAGAGGCAGTAGGTATACCTGTTTGTAAACCCTCACGTCTGTGCAGCACCATTGCTCTGGAAGTTTGTATTTGCTGCCTCTAATGTGTGTTGTTTGATATGGGCTTTTTCAGTTCTGGAGAGATGYTGATCATGGGCAGCAGGTTCAGAGTGTAATTGCAGAACTTGCTCACTGAAGACTCCAGGAGTTCAGGCTATTTAGCTCACCCGATAGCTGACTTAGTTGGTGTGTAGTTAATTATAACTATCTGGCTGTACAATGTGGCCGTTATGAATTAAGAAAATGCAATGTCTGAAGTTTAGCTTGGTTACTCAGAAAATTGTGTGAATTTGGGCTTGTTAAAATTGATTTTTTAAAATTACATATTTTAGCTGAGACGATCAATTATTGAAACAGTTTACAATAGGCTGTTTGGCTTTTGTTTTATACTCTAGAAGCCCYTAATCAAGCCCATTTTGTTTTTTTATTATTGTTTGTTTAAATGATAGGTAGTCTAGAATTATTTTGGGGAAATATTTTGGCCTAGTCGGATTGCATGATCATAGTGATCCCAGCTGCACAATCTATGAGAGATTAAATGTAGAATTGCCAGACTGAATGTCTGTGGCCTTAACAAGAATCTGAAASAATGAGATGGGCTTAGAATCATAGGACATAAATATGATAGCTGTTCTTTTGTCTTCTGTCTCTTTTCACCTCTGCATAAAAAAGTCTGAAGAGCAGCAAAATATATTTTCCTATTCTAAGGAAACTATCAAGTCTAGTACTTTGGAAATCAAATCTAGTATCTGAAAAAGGTGGGATTTTTTGCTATTTTTGCCTTTTTTAAGGAGACAATTCATGGAGGAAATGTCATGATACTTCTCATGAAGTTAAGAAAGCTGGGCTGCCATAAGTGTCACGTCTATGATTTTGAAATTTAGTATGGAGTATTTTAAGGAGTAAAACAAGGTCTAAAAGAAAGGCAACCAGGCCCATTTGCAAGCCCATAGATAACTCTAGTGCCATCTCTGAATACAGATTACATGTACAGGAAAAAATGAAATGGTAAATTTAATAAAGAATTGGACTTTCCTTTTAATTCWGATATCATTATAAAGTGTAAGGAACTGGTCTGGCTGCCGATGTGAGCTTATMTGGTCCCACACAGTTTTTCCATACTGTATAGTGCACATCATTAATACTACAAATACAAAGGTACTGATTTTTGGAATATAAAACCTATAGAGGCATGTGTTTCAGAAGGTGCTATTTCAGTGTTTCTGAAATGGACTATATATGGAAGGAATTCAGAGAAAGAAGTGGAATGACTGTGCTTTACGGAAAAGCRTGCCTATTTGTATGTCAACGTAGAGACCTCTGCCAGCTCTCAGCTGTTCCACAGAAAGTTTAGTGCCCATTTTTTTTCAGAAAGTATCCGTTGGCATATAGAGTTACTTAAACTGCAGAGCATTCTGATGGAATAGGCCTCCTTCATTTTTCTTGAAAATAACTGTTTATGATAACGTTTTGCTTTAGAAACATTTAAGCAAGCTAAATCTGTTCTAAATCCATCAATTTTTTTCTGTGACTTCTCTTTAAGCAAAGTGTATTTGTTGCCTATAGCCATAGGATTTGCAAGACTATCCTTTTAAACAATGAATAAATAGAGATTAAGTAAAAAGTTGTATGACAACTGTTAGCAAATAGTGACTCTTTCTTCTCTCCACAAATTTGACAGCTTACAGTTATCACCCTCTGTACAGTTTTATGATAGAAGTGGGGGAAAAAGGAAATTCTTAAGTGAATTAAACAGATGTATCATGTGTGTATTCATAGCTAGAGAGGGAGGGAGAAAGAAATTTACTGCTTTCATTTTAACATAAAAGTTTAGATTTTTGGCAAGTACTGAATCAATCTAAATCCAGTTTGGATAATGCAAGAACAAAGCAGAAATTCAGGTGTGAGAAAAAATGTATCTAAGACTGTCTAATTTAACTATCATTGTTAAGACCTTTATTTACATGTATTATATATTCATACTAAAGAAAGTTTTCATGTCTTAAATTTTCATTTTTTAACTCTCTCCTATTATCTTAGTATAGAAGTGATTTGGGTAGGAGGATTAATGATTTGGAGTTTACATGTTTTCAACTCCCCAGGATGCTGCCTGCAGATGAGAMTTTGTGAGATACTAGCAGTGTGTTTAGAAGAATGTGGGATGTGACTTGATTATAGGGTAGGCAGTTGGAATGTGGATTAGGATTTTGTGGCAACCATCCGTGGAGAAGATGCTTCAAGCGGTYGGGTTTTCCCTGTTACCTAGAGCTGTGGTCAGTAATTGCACTGTTGCCTCTCTTGRGTTTATCTGCTCAATGTTTTTTTCCAGTTCTTGGAAGATGATTATGAACATCTGACTAAAGAATATGATATCAGAATTATTCCCGTGTTCCTTGAATGTTCCTGGGGTGCAAACTTGTAGGATGTTTTCAGAGAGACTTGTGAGGTGCAGGAATTTGTCATGATTTTTAATGGCTATTGAAATACCGTATATTTTCTTAATAAAACCAGAGTAGCAAGTCTTTTGTCTAGTCACTTGTTGTCATTTTCTTTCCTCAAAATTTTAGTAGTCTGAAGTTTTGTGCCCATAGCCACAAGTTAGGAATCGGGTGTAGGTAACAGTCTTCAGAAAGAGCCCAAACAATATACTTTAGAATATACTGGATAATTTGATTGCCTTGCTTTGATTTTTAGGTGGGTAAACGAGATCCTACTCAGACCTTTAGATACAAGGAAATGGACTAAAAAGTGAAATGATGCAGATTTTTTTCACAGTAAAGCAGCATGACAAAGCTAAATTGAGTCTAATCGTGGTTGGATACAGTACACAATTTGTCTTTATTGAATCTCTGTTTAGAATAAACGTGCTCAGTGCAGTCATTGCCTAACTGTAAGAAATGTTGATCTAAAGACAAATTTCTGTGCCTGAGTGGTTTTTCCAATGATAAAAATACTTAGTTCTACAAACCTTCTTTTTCAGAAAACATGCACTRTGTCACCATTTCTAGATTCGGACTGACTAAGGTGTTTTACTTACAATGTCACTAAGTGTTCTTAATTAAAAATAAAAATGCAATTTGGAATGAAGTCAGTTTTGATGATCTCTTTGGGTATCTGCTACCTCAGTTTCCTAATGTCTTCCTAAGGAGACACAAAGATGCACATATAAAGAGCAGTGGAAAGGAAGTATGCTTAGCTAAGTTGATTTAAGCTAATGGGAGTTTTTCCTCTGGGCTCATTTCTAGTTTACTATGTATAATCTTGTTTTACTCAGAGTCTTATAGTGGAGGAATATTTCCTAGAGGATAAACCTTCATCCTATTAACACAGCTGACAGTGGAATTAAAAGCATCCTATAGCTATCCAGCTAGTTGTTGGTATTTATTACAGATCCTGGAGGAAAGAGTCCAAGCTTATTAGCAGATAAACTACAGRTTTCCAAACTCTGAAATGCTCTTAATTATTTTTGATGTGTTTCTGTGTACACCACTGTAACAAATGTCAGAGGAAAAGACACAAGAGTATACCAGTGCTGAATCTTAACACAATGGGACTGATATGTTGGCATGATTAATTGGGATATTGTATAGAAATATTGTTAACCCAAGTTAACTTGGCCAGCATGGTGCTATAGCTGAGGGACCAAGCCATGAACCTCAAAAAGTTTAAATTATTGAGATGTGCACTAARTAAATCCCTCTTTCATCAAGAAGTAGCTTAAGGTCACTGCCCAGTATCTCCTCTCATGTAATATGTAATGTATTTTTGAGAAAAACTGCCTTTGTAACTCAATGTCTAGTGTTTTCCTGGGTTTTTTTTGTGGTTTATTTCCACTGGGATTCCACTGTAGACCCAGACACCATTCCCAGCTTGTGCTCTGTGACCCTTGCTGCAGTTTGTGATCCCAGCAGCGTGGTGCCTTCAGCAGAGCATCGCGTGTTTGCTGCTGCCCCACAGCCATAGGTCCCCTTGACTTGAATAGGTCTTGAAACATGCCCGCATGCTGAGCTCCTGCCCGTGTGGGTGTAGGCTGAGGCAGATGTCTGAAAGCTCTGTGAAATGGGCACCAGATTCTTCCATYTTTATTCCCAATCTTGTTCTGGGTCAAGTAATGCACAAGGCTGAGGCCGCTCATTCTGGGTGCGTTCAAATTTCAGCCCAGTGCGGCTACAGATGAGTCAGCTTGGTGCCAACCACCAGGATCCTGTCAGAAGTGTCTCTTGGTGCCTTGATTTATGGCACTGCCTATTGAGATCTTATGGCACTGCCTGCCCGGAACAGTTTGAATCGGAAGGGCCTGCTCTTTGCTGGGAGGAATCTGTGCGCTGTGGGGAGAGTGTTGCTCTCCAGCCTTCGTTTATAACCAAGACCATTGTATATTGAATGTGTTTCAACTTTTTCCTCTGTATTTCTTTCKATATATTTCAAATTAAGGAAGCTACGTGAACATTTAGTGCACTGCTTACACTAATTGCTGTTTAGTGTTGACGTTATTATTTACTGAGTAGATTTCTCTTTGGATTTTCATAAAACTTTGTCAAGCATTTCATTAATAGCTACCAGTATGAATGGTAGAATTTTCCTGTTTGTTACATAAATCAAATGATATTTCATAGTAGTGACATGTAACTTAGACATRTGTTTTGGAGTTGCAGTTATGTTTTTAATGGCTTTTGGAACTGTGCAAGTCTGTACTCTACTTGAATGTACTTGAGAAGGGAGCAGGTGCATGGTATGTGCTCAATCACGTAATCTTTGTTGACCTAAACTTCTCCACAGAACCACTTCCCTCTGTCCTGCCTGTGGACTGCYGTGGTTATGCACCTTCTGCTAGTTGCTGTTCTGCCACCAGGAAGGAATTTATTCCTTGTTATCAGATTGGCTTGTCTTTAAAAAGAAACTATCAGCARCACAGAGACTGGCAAGTCTCAAACTTTTGATATTGTAACTTGGCAGGTTTCTAAGGAGCTTATTTTTATGTAATTGGGACTGTTCTGTGTTAAATCAGAAAATGAATGTGTATTATGGGAAAGATCTGTATCAAGGAAGCTGGAAAGTATGGTGGATGTGGGCAGGTGGGCAATTACTTTTCCCTAAATCCTCAGTGTTGGTTAGAAATTTTGCAGGGATGATGGGGAAGCAAAATAAAATAAAAAAAAMMCCCTGTTCTTTTGGGCAGTATGGCTAACTGGGAATAGGGTGATCTGGACTACAGCTGGTCAAACAGGTAGCCTTAATACAAGRTGTTGCTGTCTCTTTTGTGGCTAAAAAGAAGAACCAAAATAGAAAATAAACCAAAGTGGTCAGTATTATGCAGTCTAAGAGAAAATCTGCTGCCTTGAAAAATAATAGTAGTAATGTCAAAATTTAGTCTAGGAAGTATTTTTTTTTCCATTGTTTTTCCTCCTTTGTGTGCTTCCTCTTAGGGTACTTTCTTGCGTGCTCCTTTTTCTCCCACTTTTTATTCTTTCCACTCTTACACTATGCTAAATCTGCTGTTCTGGGCTTTTTGAAGTACAGGGAGGGATTTTATCAGGGCTTTCTAACTGCAGAGTTCTTCTTTGATGGATGCTGAAGTCCGTGAGTATTTTCAAACGTTTTTGTTGACAGGAGATATGGTTTATGTCAACTAATCTAACAAACATAAGGCACGCAGTATGTTACGGAGAGTCTCAAGCTGTGTCATCAGTATTAAAAAAAATAATAGTTTGTGAAAGTAAAATGCTATTGGAAGTTCAATAATTTGTGTAAAAAAATTGATTAATAGTAATGAAAATACATTTTCTCTTACTCTAATACTGCACTGACATAAATTCTGTGCGGTTGAAATATTAGTTGTTTAAACATTAGTTTAAATGTTTTAGTTGTTTAAATATTAATTGTTTTGATTCTACTACAGTAATAGCTCCTAGTAAACATGTATTTTTAAAGGAAGTGGTTAAAACATACSGTACAAATCCCAAAGTGTATTTGGACTTCACTCATTTCAGAGAAAAGACAACTATAAATGTCTTATGTTTTCCTATGAATTGAAATTCAGTTTTTCATGGTGCTCCCATTACTTTTATAGCTCAGTTGCTTTCAGCACGGAAAGCCTGTACTTAACTTTCTTCCATGGCTTTATTTATTAGCCTGTTTGGTTTGGTCGTCTTTTATATGCTTATGATACTCTTGTGCAGAAATAGGCTTTATCTCTTTTTCTCAGAGCTTTGGGCATGATGTGATTATTTAGAACATGTCCATGCTCTGTGCCATTTTTTTCCTTTTTATCACCAATCATGTGCAGGCTGTTGAAAGTATAGGCTGCATCGTATGACTTAAATCTTTGCTTAAAAGCTTTTGTTTTTCTGGTGATTACTACGGAAAACTGTCAATCAGGAATTTCCTCCTGTACTACTTTTCTGGGCGGTAGATTTTTTTCTTTGTTTCTTTACTTGTAATTGTTTCCTACCATCTGCATCACTTAGTACTTCAAAAATATATATAAGGAAACAGAAGAGTCTTAA
This sequence comes from Eudromia elegans, assembly GCA_003342815.1. Lineage (NCBI taxonomy): Eukaryota > Metazoa > Chordata > Aves > Tinamiformes > Tinamidae > Eudromia > Eudromia elegans. The sequence goes on along the minus strand of PTEX01000011.1, from coordinate 5,090,828 downwards.
AAAAAATCACAACCTTGAATAATTCTGTTCCATGCCATTAGTAACAAAAACATCAAGACTAGTCTGACCTTCCCTTCTTTCCCTGTGTGCTGCTTTAACTCTAGAAACATTGCAAATGTAGATCTTAAAGGCAAATTGTAAAATCTAAGTTTAAGTTTTCCTTGACTGCTTTGTAGGTTGGTGGAGAATACTACCCGTGCCATGCCACCTCCCTGCACGGCCTTCACTGCTTGTTAAAAGATGAGCTAATGCATGGCGAGTCAGTAAGTGCAGACTGGATTCAAAAGTTTTCCTTGCTTAGGAAAAAAAAAACCCTACTGAATGTAACAGAGCCTTCTCGAAAAGATATTGAAACGTGATGAACCACAGCCATTTTTTGATTAAGTGAGTTTTTTCAATTTGTTACTTAAAAGGAGCTATGAATATTGTTCAGTCATACTTTCCTATCAAGTCTTTCCAAGTGGCTGTCAAATTGAGATCACCTATTCTCTGGAATATTAGAAGCAAAACCATTCATTTTTCAAGTGTTGCAGAAAGATTATAATCTGTGAGTAGCTGATATGTAAAATCCTTTTCCTGCAAGGTGTGAAATTAAGAAATAAAATCTTGCCTGTCACTGTCGTATGGGATTTTATGGACTGTGCTTCTGGAAATTCAACATCCTGGGGTTGTTTTTTAAATAGTCATGGCCACATATTGTCCTGGACCACTGTATTTATATTTTGAAATCCTTCCCCTAAATTGTTTGCCTTTACATTTTTCAGATCTTTAAGACAGTGTTTGCACTGTCTTCCTCACTTTGGTCATTGTTTAATTTAAAAGGAACTTTCTTAGTCTAACTGATTTAGTCAAGGTTGGAGGAATTTCCTATCTTCCCATATTTCTTTGTTTTAACTCTAGTCGGCTATTGGACAGAGATGTGCAGAATTCTCCACTTGTTCCATCTGGATTTGCTCAAATTCTGCCTCAGATCCCATTCCCAGCATCTCCTCAGGCTGCTGCTTTGGTCTTGTAAAGGGCTTTAGCTTCACATATTTATATTTTTTCCTCTTTCTCTTTTTTTCTTAATTCTCGCTCTTGAACAACAAGCCCCTTGGAAACGTTGGCATCATCACGCACGATGTGCATTGTGCTTTATCTTTCTCGTATCCTGGTCTGTCTGTCTCTGGCAGTGGGTCTAATCTATATGGTTCTAATACATCCACGTCACCGTGGCAACCAGATGCCAGATACAAGCTACATGGTAACTCAGGTTTTTTTTTTTTTTTTAGAGGGAGAGAGGAAGGGGGGAAGAAAGGCAGTTTTCCATTGCTTTTTTATCCAGAGGCTGTGGCTTGTGCTGGGTTGCCATCTGACACGTGGGACCAGTCAAGGTGGGTTATGTGCATGAGCCCAGATATAACATTAAGAGGTGTTTAGCCTCGAGATGACTCTGTTAATCATCCTATCTCCCTCACTTCCAGTGGCAGGAACAAGTCTCCTTTTACCTATAACAGCAGATAATTGCTCCATCTCCTCTCCTTTTCTATGTTAGCTTCTCTGCTGAGTATTCACTTGGCTGAGGAGTGGTTGGAGGTYGTGGAGATGGTTTCTGACCTCCTCTAAGAAGGAGAGGGAGTAGCAGTGATTTGATGCTGTTACTGCAGTCCCCGCTGGCCYGTGAGCCTCAGGCTGGTCAGCACTCAAATGTGTGTGATCTGTCCCCCAACACTGTCCCCAGCCACAGACCGCGGAGGAGATGGTGGAGCAGGTTGGGCTGGATCGGCTTGTGTCCTCATGCTGCTCTGTTGGGCTYTTACTGATACATCCCTGATGTGTTGCTTGAGTGCAACGGGGAGCCGAAGGGGCAGGCAATGCTGCAAAGCTGTTGTGAGAGGTATTAGTTGCATTGCAGGATCAGAACTGCGCAGGATGAATCATAATTTACATGTGCATTTTTAAATTTAAAAAAAAAATGGAAAATTAAATTTCTCAGAAAAAAGTTKATAAAGACATTTCCTTTTTGTGAAATGGAAGTGGATTTTTGTTGCTTTGCTAATCCATTTCCTCCGTGGAGCAGAAGTCAGGGCTGAAACCAGATATTATTTATTCAGTGTGCCTGTCTGCAAATAARGGTTGATGATTCTGTTTCCTTGATCAGCAATAGGAATAAATTCCACCAAAGGAGATTTAAGAAGTTTTAATAAATGTTCTGTTGTCYTGTCCTGAAAGCAGTTGCCTGTGTCTTGCTTAAAACTGAAATCAATTAAGCATACAAGATTTACCTCTTACCTTTATCCTCTGCATTTGAGTCTGGATAAACATCGATTTTGAGGTTTTCTTGTTGCTCTCTCCTTTTTGTCTATTTTCTACCCTGTCCTTTCTTGCCCCCTAAATAGCTCTGAGCTTGTCCAAATATGTACAATGCTAAAAATGTCATTGATATTATATGCCTAACTATATTGAGAGCCATTATTTCTACTTTCTACCTGTCTGGAGAGAATTTCATGCAGGCTTTTGTTAATCAGTAACTTCTGGCAGGAAAGCTGTTTCCCATACTAATATAGTTTAAAATATGAAAATATGCACTGAAAATGAATTATAATCGGTTTGTCTTCTTTCAGAGTGCTAACTTTTTGACTTGTGTTTGTTTCATTATTTTAATATGAATAAACTATTAGTATTTACTTTTGGCTTAAAGAATCGGGGGAAGATAGGGATATTTTCAGTGTGGAATGCATTAATGAAAAAAATTCTCATGATTCTGTACAGGATATTTTTTGATTGAATTCATGTGCTAGGAATGTATTGGGGAGTTTGATTTGCATTTTGCTTTGTTTTATTTAGACATTTTCAAGGCATTATTTCCTTCCTGAAATATGTTGGGAAGGCGTTCTTAATTTCTAAATTTACTGGTTATTGACAGAATACTACTGGATTTCTGAAAACCTTCAGTATTGAATTATGCAAAACATTTGATGAAACGGTTATATGACAAACAAAAATTGTAGCTTTTGTTTAGTTTAGGGCAGAGAAGATTGACATTCGCTCAAAGACTCACAAACATATTCAAAGCTGTATCTTACTCATTTTGCCTATTATTTTAGAGCACAGTAGTTATTTCCCTCTCTATCCTGCTACATAAGACAGACCCTCCTTCRATTTGTCTTGGATCTGTGTTGTGTGAAGAGGCAAAAAAGAAGCCTTGCTGTTCTGGTCAAGTACTAGCACACTTGGCTAGACTAWAACTGCCTAAAAAACCCTTTGGCTGCAAACCTGCTCCAGCATTTTTGTTCTGTCTGCRCTTTGTTTATCTGGTTGTCTTTCTTACATCTTGGCACTTTTCTAGAAGAGCGAATAGTGTGAGAGAATCCCTAGCTCATTCTGCCTTCATCCCAAAATGCGCTTGTGCATCTGCTCAGTGTTTCYGTAGGTTTTAAGGTATTTTCAGTGGTTTTGGAGCAGCTGAGCATTTTCATAGCGGTGAGGCTTTTTCCAGATACTTTTTACCTGAGCAGAATGTTGTTGCTCGTGAGCGTGTGCAAGGGGCTCTCGTGCAGGACCGAGTCAGTACCCGAGGCTGTGGTAGCTCCATGCAGTTGTGATGCGTTTCACGTRCTGAACTGTTTCTCTGTGAAGGTTCCCATGTACCCTCCCTATTGCTCTGTGCGGAAATGAGGTCTTTAATCTTCCTCTTGCTATGCAGTGAGGTCTACCTTCCTGTGCTGCATGGTGTCATTGCATTAGCCTGTTTCTCTGTCTCTCTGAATATCAAAGCAATAATAATTAGAAATTTATTGTTAAATGTTGACTAACAGCTCTGCATGGACTTGTTTGTTTTTTTTCCTCTTAAAGCATGAAAAGATCTGTGAAAAGCATGTAAAGCATGAAAAGGTCAGGTCTGTCCTTGAGCATTTCCGGAAGCATGACTTTTATTTCCAAGGCTGTACCACCTTTTCTTTTATCACTGACAGCAGCTATGCTAAAATTCTCTCTTTTGGTGTGTTGTGCATTAAATACTTTATAGCACAGTTGGCTTCTTCATTTAGCAGCAGTGRTGTTTGCTTTCTTTTCCTATAATTTGCAGTATGCTCCCCTGGCCCCCTGTATTACTGTGATGACACTTGTTCGTCCCTTGCCTTTTGCACAGATTTAGGTTTCCTGGTCACTGATGGCTGCAGCTCCATCCACCTGCACAGAAATTTTTCTCCTGTGATCAGAGCTGACTCTTCAAAGGCCATTTTACGTCTATGATGTCTTTGCTGTGCATGCAAGGTCTCTTTTCCATTTGGTTTCAGCCCATCCTACAATTTAAGAAAACTGCCATCTTCCTTCATGGATTCTGCTCAAATCCTGTTTTCAGAGCTTTGTTCCAGCCACGAGACCTGCCCTTATCCTGGTTGCCCTTAACTGTTCTATCTGAGCAGTTAAGCAGGGTCAGATCAGGTCAGTGCTGGAGGGGTGACCTCCAAGGTACACTGATTTGCTGCAGGAAATATTTATAATTCATTAGGTGACAAGCTATTCCCAGAGTCAGGGCTGTATCTCTGTCATGGAGTAGTGTTAGGGAAGACCTTGCAGCTGTAGTTCTGGCGTATGAATGAACCAAAGCTGAGCTCCAGACTTCCTTGAGATTCAGACCACCTTGTTCAGTTAAGAGAAAAAAAAAAGAAAAAGAAAAAAAAGGGAAAGAAACCCACCCCAAAACCCAACTGTCATGAAACTCAAGCTAAAAATAAATGCCTCTGGCCACACTCCAGTTCTGCTGCTGCATCTTCAAAGGAGACGGGGAATGCTGTTAGGGCAGCCTTGGATGCTGAGGCTGCCTACTGCTGCGCTCCACAGTCAGGCACTTGAAGGCTTTGCCAACCCCTATACGTGYGAGGAGGGAGTGGGGTTCGTGTCACTGGTGAACGGCTCTCAGCACATGAGGCAAAACAGACAAGCACCTCCTTTTTGTGTGTGTGCAGATGGCCAGATGCTTTGATCTGTGAGCTGATGCATCCGCAGTACCGAAGGGAGGGGAAGAGAGAAGAAAGCAAAGGCAGTTGCCAAAATTGGCATCCAGCCCCAGCTCTTGCAAGTACCGGACCACCCTGCAAAGCATTCGTATKGGTGTTGAGGGGTATCATTATTAGATCATTGGTGTATGTCCCATCAAAAAAATGTGATTTTGTTATCCTTAAAATAGGACCAGACTAAATATGTTGTCATTGCCATCAAGACCGAGGTAATATTGTTACCGTCTTTGAGCCAGAAGGATGCTGGATTTTGAGTTCCTTTCCCATGCTTGGCCCTCTAGGCTTTGCTGCTGTTCCTTTGCTGTCTGACGTGACTGCTGTGCAATGCCGGGGGCTGCCAGGGAGGTCAGCCTATGGCAGGAAGGAACGCTGTTTTGACTGTCTACATCTTGGACTGTTTTCCAGGAGAAATTAATAATTATATTACACATGCAATATAACAGACAAAAGAGCCCCGAGGATGACTGGTAATGCTCTTGGTAATAAAGCAGATTATAGGAACAAAGGGTGGTTTTTTTTTTTTTTTTTTAATGCATTTCCTTCATAGTGAACTGACATAGGACTGAATTCCTCTGTAGATATCCCCTTATTCTGATGAAGCTTGCTGGAATATTTAGAAGATGAAATGCATTGCTTATATGTAATATTTGTTTATTTCCAGCATCTTGGCTTATCCTTAGCTGTTTTTATGGTTTCTGTGAATCAAAATACTTTTAATTTCAGTGCGAGCTTTAGCCATGTTGCTGTACATCTTTGTCTGCACATCTTGCTTGAGTTTTCAGCCTTGTTTTTTTGGGTCAGCAGCATTTGTGACAGCAGCTTAATTGCTACATGCATTGGTACTGTTCGTTGACAATTATATTTCAGATTCCTGTCAGTGTATCTATCTGTCTGGGGGCTTTTTCTATATTACAAAGCAATAAAAAACAGATAGCATCTGCAGAAACAGTATTGAAACAGAATCCTATAGAATTGCAATCTAGTCTATCTGCAAGGCAGGGGAGAAGGAGTATTTTAATTATTTTTAGCTGTGACTGTTGTTTTTGCCAGAAGCAGAACTATGTTTTAAGAATTGTGGCAGCAGCTATTCTCACTTATTGTGTTTGAATCAGAATGTCACACTAATGATTTTATGTTTATATTAAGATTTTATCTTTTCTCTTGTATCCTCCTACACAAATATTCACAAGCATTTCTTTACCTACTATTGAATTGTCCCTCTTTTAGGGATGCAGGTGACATCTATCAGTAATATACAATGAGGACCTTGGGTTTGAAATTCTTCTGTCTGAAGATACAGAAGCCATTGAAGTCACCAAATTTTCACTTGTAGGCTGTAGACTTTGGCTTGGTACTGTGGATGTTTTTTTTTTTTCCCCACTTCACTTTCCTTTGTTCAGTTATTGTAAGGATTAAATCAAGTGTGACCTAATTTGCCTCTCTGTAAAAATGGTTGATGCACAAAATGTAACTTACAGGTCACTCTTGCAATGCTGCAAAAATTACAGCTGGCATAATAGATATGCAGGGTGTAGGAAGGTAATAAAGTGTCACCAGGATTCATTTTAAAGGAACCTGTCTCATCATAGATAGCATTTTAATTGTACCCTGTAATTTAAAATGTCCTGCTTAATGCTCCTTTCAGCTATAAATTCCTATTAGTTTCAGTCAGTGAATTAATGTTTTAAGTGATCAGCATTTGGATGATTAGTGTTGTCAACATAATGCAGAGTATAGGCTCAAACTCTCATGCTCAGGAAAAAAAAAAATCCCTGTTGTATGTCTGTAGAGTTCTCTCATCCATAGTACTGATATATAGACATAGGAAGTGGTTGTTCAGAGTTGAACTAATAAAAGTACTTTGCTATTGTAGAGACATGGACTTTCATGTACATGTGTTAAAAAAGTGCCCCCTTTTGTTTAAAAAAAAAAAGAAAAAAAAAATGCCAGTGGAAGTGTTTCACACACAGTGCTAGAGCATAACAGCCTGGAGAGGTGAATTTGTCCCATGATCTCATAGGGCTGAAGTCAATGGAGTCCCCCTGCCTGGGGAGACTCTGCCCAGATGAGTTGCATTCTGACTCAGATTCAATCTTAGAGTGAGTGTAAGCTCCTAAAAACACTATAGCTTATCTTATATAGACATTAAGATGGAATTATTCCTTTTATGAAAAACTTGCTGTTTCACTAATGGTGTAGAAGGACGTACCAAAAACTGACCCTCCTCTGGAGGTGGAGGACAGTTGTTTCTTCGTCCTCTAAAGTAACTTTTCCAGAAAACCAACTTCTAAGAGAAGAAGAAAAAAGAACACATACAAAAAACCCCCCACAAACCCCTCTGAAGTAGATCAGTGTTTTTCAGATATGAATTAAACATCGTCTCCTTATCTCAGCGCTGTAATGCTGACCCAGTAATGCCGCTGTTCTTTTTAGTGATTGAATTTTCCTTGAAAAAAGGACTTGTCTATCAGAGCCAAACCCTGGTATCTGTAGTTGAGCTGGAAAGTCTGAGTGGACCAAGAATGTGAAGTTGCTGCTGAACAACTGGTCCTTGCCAGGCAATGTTTTGAGGGGGCTGAAGCAGCAGCCGTTTTTTCCAGGTTTGTATCTCGGGTTAGTCACTCTTCTCAGTTAGTTTGTGGTGTCTCAGTCACAGCTTGTTACTGGAAAACACCTGGACTAGGATGCTTGCCAGCCAGTCAGGACTGACATTGTACCCTGAGACTAGTGCTGTTGGTTTGTTTGATACGTGTCTAGTTGGATGCGTTCAAAATGTTTGTTTCACTCTCCAGAGAAACAAGTAACTGTGCTAGACATGTTTTAAAAACAAAATCTGTTTTGTTGACCTTGCTTTTTCAGCAGCCCCTGTGTGTAAACTGAGATGTTTAGATGAAAGCAACATTGAGGGATATGTAACTGAGATGCTTCCCCTTTTTTCTGCTGTTTTCTTTGAGGAATGTAATGCAAGATAACAATTTGCCTCTTCTCCACTCCATTAGAATCCCATTCTAAGCGGTCCCGTGAAATCTATGCCATTCTTTTAAGAGTTAAGCATTATTTCAAATATTTGAATGAATGTTGGCGTTTTACTGTGTGTGAAAACTTTCACAGATGAAATACCACTGTGGTTTTAGATTTGTTTTTTCTCTCTTGTGGAAAAAGTTGAATTGGGAATGTAGAATGTCTTAATAGTTCCTTATCTGTCAACTGTGTTTGGTATCACAATCTGAGACTGAAGAACTTTTTAGCTGCGTTAATTTATTTCTGTTTTGCCACCATCAAGCTAAGTTGCTATTCTGCAGCACAAAACCATGCTTGGGCAGGCTGGGCTTTAGGAGTTAGATGGTGGAGGTGATATGATGTGGGTTATTCTTAACAGCACGATTTACCTTGTGCTTCCCTCTACATGGGAGTCAGAAATAAGGAGGTAATTGTTGTGAAATCTGGGCCTTGTGTTTCTCAAATAACAATATTATGTGCTATACATTTATCTAATTAACTTTTTTAGGCTTTGTCTGGTGGTTTACCGTAATTCACTTAAATAAGAGGTTCTCACTGTAAGATTTCAAATATAGTCATAATGATGTTATCAACTTGAAGGAAAAAAAAAAATAGATTATATACAATGTTACCAAGAGATATTGAAAAGATATAAGGAAAGTGAACTGAAGTAAATCTGTTATTGAGATAATTCATTTATGTTTTGCTGACACAAACAAAGTGGTACAGTATGTTGAAATAAGTGGGCTAGTGAGTGATTTTTAGCTCTTAGCTGCAGAATTTGCCTGGTATTTCTTCTCTGTATTTAATCATTTTTTCCTGGTATAACTATGTAATATTTTTTGAATCACTTAATTGACAATAAAACCAAAAGATATTTTGCAGCAGTTTTTACAGTCACAAGATTTTTTGGATCTGAATAAACTGAAGATAATAGGATTCAAAGGATCCTATTAAGTAAAATTACGTCTTTCTGTTTTCTTTTTCCCTAGATCCAGCCATTGTGAATGGAGTTTATTGGTCTGAATCCTTAAATAAGGTGTTTGTTGATAATTTTGATCGCGACCCTTCTCTCATCTGGCAGTACTTCGGAAGCGCAAAAGGATTTTTCAGGCAATACCCAGGTAAGAAGATGACAATTCCCCGGGAGGTGGTAGGGAATGCTACGGCTGCAAGTTCCCACCGAGTGTGTCTCAAATCATCATTTGCAGATAGCCATAGACTCAATTTTACTTAATGCAGTTTTCAGAGAAAATTATTTCTAATAATGATTTTCAATATTCCTGTTTTTCTAACTTTTTGTTTAGAAGTTGATGTTATATTTAAAGAAATATTTTTTCTTTATTTGTAAGAAAATCAGAGATGTTTTTCTTTATATTTCTGTGAGAGAAAATGACTGCCCCTCAGTTGAAAAAATACAGAATATGTGTGTGTTTCTATGTGTGTGTACTTACATACACACTCATATCTATGAATAACCAGGTCTATTTATTTGAAAAATAATTTACTCTGAAAGAGGCTACAGAGAGGAAGTTCCCTCCTACAGAACCTTCAATTTTGATGATGTGCTCTATCAATGTGTACAGTAGTACTTAATTTTAATTTATTGTTAATTCTTTAAGTTTCCACATAAGTGACCAAGAAGGTCAGTACTTTAGTAACACTCTCTGCTGTGAACAACATAGGCGTGAGGAGGCTTTCACCTTACAGTAAACCCAAGAGGCACAATATTTCTCCAGTTTGCACAGTACAGTTATTGACATGTTATAGTGACAGTTCAATTGATAAAGTATGAAACTTGCCTTACCTCAATTGTTCAGATAGATATAATTTAAGCAGCTATTGTTGCAAATTGCTTTAATTATAATCTTTTTATTTCTAAACAGGTATTAAATGGGAACCTGATGAGAATGGAGTCATTGCATTTGACTGCAGAAATAGAAAATGGTAGGTAGTAAACAGCTATCAGTGTCTTTTAAAGAAATATAGAAGGAAGAATTTTGTTTTTAATATGAACCGTGTGCCTTTTGTCTTTTGTTTTAGGTACATTCAGGCAGCTACTTCTCCAAAAGATGTGGTCATTTTAGTTGATGTCAGTGGCAGTATGAAAGGACTTCGCTTGACTATTGCTAAGCAGACAGTATCCTCTATATTGGATACCCTCGGAGATGATGACTTCTTCAATATAATTGCTGTGAGTGTCTCGAGATTCTTCTTCTATCTTTTTAATTCCACCTTTTGTTGCTCTCTTGTGTTCTACGATCCAGAATATATTTGAAAAATATTGCAGGGAGGTGATCCAGTTGTCCAGACGCGGTAATTTCCAGTGACGCCTCCTTCAGGTAGAACTGTTCTCAGAGTTTTTCTAAGAGTAATAATCTGAATTCTCCTTAAAGAAGCTCTTGTGAGTTTGGGTGTTGCAAATATTAGTCTTCTATTGGCTAGCAACAATGCAAATCATTGCTTTGATATGGAGAAGGAAGTAGATATGCCTGAAGTATCCAAGCACTGACTGTATTTTTAACAGGTGATGGACACTTAGTTCAGCACATCTGTCAGATTCATCTTTAGTTGCTTATTATATAATTACCGGAGACTTATGCAATAGGAAAACTCAATTACATTGTGTATCAAAAAAAGTTCACTGTCCTTACAACAAAATTATGATGAGCTTGAATAAGTTTTCAAAGTAGCAAACATTTGTCAACTAAGTAATTACTAGGATAGCTGAATGTATGCTCAGCATGTAATCGCAGTGCTTACAAGCAGTTGTGACAAGCAGTGTAAATGATTCAGGAACAAAAATCAATATGGCCATGTTTTTTTGTGAGAGAGAAATGTGTAATTTGTACCTTGGGAAAGCCAAAGTCTCATCAATGACAAGGCATGTGAAAGTGTATGCGGCCGAGCATTCCAAGTCATACAGGAACAGCAAGGGGTCTACTGGCATAATGAATATTAATATTTTGGTTCAAAAAAAATAGTAGTAGCTGAATGTTACACGTTCAATTTAAATCTGCTTACTCAATTGAGTACCTTTTATTATTCCTCTTCTCTGGGCTCAGCTTAAGCTCCTCTTTGCCCCAACCCTTTCACAGCTCTCATCCCCTCTGTGGGCTGCCCCAGGCCACCATCCCTTTTGGGATGTCCTTGCCCCATGACGACTGCCCCATGGCCGCCATCCCCTCCAGGGTGTCCCTGCCCTATAAGGGCCATCCCATGGCTGCTCAATAAGGGCTATCCCCTGTGGGACCTCTTTCCTACTGTGGGTTGCGGTAGCACGAGACAGCCACTCTCTAAATTTTTTCGTATCCATTAGATACATTTCCTTATTTTTAAATTTTTTTTAAACTAAATATTCTTCTAGCTATATAGAAAAGTGCAGGTCTTTCCAGAGAATAGGCATAAAAAGATAATGTTAAAAATTGCTTTAGTTTTCGTGGATGGATTGTTGCAAAATCTGTCTGAAATTGATGGACTAGATGATTGAATTAGAGGGGAAAGAAACAACAACTAAAAAAAACCCAAAAAACCAAAAAAACCCAAAGCGAGTGGAAATACAGGAGTGGTTTTGTACTGTCTACTTTAAAATTTAAGGTCAATTCACCAGTGCATGAACAGAGTTAGCAGTAACAATGAGTGAAAAGGCATATTTTTCCAATTCACTTTGAAGTATAACTCCAAGCCATGCATTAAATTAACAATATTATCATAAAAGAGTGCTAATTTTGCCCAATGCTGATTTTTTAAAATGCTTTTACAATAGTGTAAACCTTGCATTAAATGAACAAAATATTAACTGAGCTGAGATTGTTAAATCAATTTTAACGCTACAGTCACACTATTTTAGCGAAGTTGATTAGAAGAGTATTATTTTCTAATTCAAAGCACAGTGTGATAGTTCCCTGTTTTTCGTTTGTGGAATTTTCCGTGATAAACAATTTCTATAGAGGCACGTTTTTGAAGTCCTTGTATTCATCCAAAATAGGTCATGGATAAACTTGTTTTCCAGCCTACCTGGTTGGTCAGATTCAAGCACTGATGGGTAGGCTGGACCAACTGTGAATCTCCATAGGTTTGTGTCAGCCAATAGGCTGTGCTTGGGTGTTATTTGCCGAGCATGGCACAATTAGCAGAACTTCAGAAATACAAATTTGTGTGCCCTGATTTGACTTCGCTGCTGAAACTTTGGGGGTCTGTGTTGAATTTCTGAGTGTGCTTAATACTGTGTGAAATCTTTTATCTCTTTATTGTTCCACAACAAAAGGTGAATTTAATTTGTTTCTGTGAACCTTGAGCTCCAAAGAGCTTAAATATGATACAGAGTAAGTGTGAAAAATGCAGAGGTAAATGCAAAACTACTTGCTTACCTGTGCTGGAATTATATGTACCTGCAGACATTTTATCAGGTTGCAGATACTATGTGATTATGCAATACCATTTAGCAGCTCTGTGTCTAATTATATGGTATTTGTTTGCTAGTTCAGATTTGGGCCCACACATTTCATATTGTGTTATACTGTGAAGAACTAACTAGCATGGCAAAATAATATGAACAAATAAAACAGATAAATGTATTAAAATAAATAAAATAATAAGAAAATAGATTTTGCCCAATGCTTAAATGCTTTTCTAATGTAAACTGTACTGCTTATGTCTGAATGAACTTTTCTTTCCTTTTTTTTTTTTTTTTTTAATGAGATTGATGTAAAATGGGATTGTTAAGAGACTTGAAGCATGTCCTCTGTAAAACTGTGGGCATCATTTATACTACACAACTGTTTAATATTAGAAATGTGGTAGGGAGCTGTTGGGAATCTGTCTGGGTTGTGTTGCAGCTGGCAGAAATGCGAGTTACATGTCTGTGGGGATAGTCTGATGACATGAATTATTCAAGATAGTACTCAAAATAGTATATCTTATAGAAAACTAATAGACCCAAATTATGCTTCTTAGATGCAAGCTCTGATAGACTAGGAAATTGTTTTGGCTGCTTGCTAGTAGTGATAGTGATGGAAAAAAATTGCTACTACTGCAACACTTGGAAATTCTCATTTGGCTTGCATGCTTGAGGCACTGGAATAGATCGTGATGGAGAGAGACAGATTCTAGGATTTATTATGTGCTGACCAATTAAAGATATGTCATATAAAGACAAGTATGTCTTTATATAAAAATCAAACAAAAGCTACAAAAGCTACAAAAATCGGACTGAAGAACCCAGACTTAACTAAAATATCAATTAAAGAACATGCTGAAAAGAAAAGATGTCAAGTGGTGGAAAGTTAGTCATGCTTATGAGGCAGCATTTGTTACAGATTTTTGGGGTTTGTTTGCAGGAGTCAGAAAGGAAGATGATCTTGGCTATGGYCTATAATCCGAGAGGCTGTGAAGGTTCAGCATTGTTATTTTGCAATGGCTGTCAAGAGGTTGGTTGGAGAGAAGTCTATAGAGAGAAACTGCAGGGGAAAGCACACCATTTATCAGATCAATAAACTGCCGTGACATTGAGATGCATGCAGGACTTTCCCAGTGGCTCGCAAGAGTTCCAGATGTCATCATCTTGATTTTTCATATGACCTTTGGAGCGATAGACATGTCCTCAGGCACTCATCTATTGGATTAACATKGACTGGAATAAAATAATTAGGGAAGCATGCAAATCTGCTGCAGAAGTGATGTGTAAATAACCTTCTAGCATATGTTTTTTTATGCACCAATTACTATGTTGATGATGATGTTAATAGTCTATATATCCAGCTGTAGTAAGTAGAGTAACTCTGGATTTGTAGTTCTTGATCTGAGGATCAGATCTGGCCCAGAGCCTCGAAAATAACTTTATGCAGTTCGTATTAAACACTTTTCCCTATTCAACAACAATTATGTAGTAATTATGTAATTAATGAGCGTTGGTGCATACTGCACTGCTCACATGAATGATGATGACAGATGTCCAATGTGGAACAGGTTGCAGGGGTGTAAGGTTAGACACGTGCAGAGAAAGGAGTTGTGATGTATTGAAGAGAGCAGAACAAATTCAGAGCTACAGGAGAACAGAGACAATGTAGTTTGCAATGACAAAGAGCTTTGTGTAAGCAGCATTTTGTGATGATTCACTGTAAAACTCTATTCCCACTAAGATGGAGGAAGGACAGAGTRAATGCACATATTAATCATATGAGATGTTTTCTCTGATTATTTTTGGCTAAGTGTTTCTTCTTTCATTGTCCACTATGGCTTTTCCAGGTCACTYACTGCCTGTGAAAGCATAAAACTAAGTAGGAACTAAATGCAAAGGCCTCATGCTTTAGCTTGTGAAAACTTTGAGGGTAGGTCAAATAGAGTAAAGCTGAATCAGGAAGGTTAATGCAGACTTTTTTGAAGGCAGTTATCTGTTAATCTGTCCTATGTTGAAAGATTTAAAAGATTTAAATAAGTCCCATTTTCAGAAGGGTTTTAAGCATCTGCGAGTCTGTAAAACTCCTCACTGCAGGTGAAACTTAAATTCTTTWAGCACTTCTGACAATGGGCACCAGCTATCTAAGTTACTGAAGTCTTGCAAGATAACCAGAGAGTACTTTAAGGATATGTCACAGATCATGACTTACTGCCTATTGCGCTACTTGGTTTGACTGCAGTTCTAACTGTTGTCAGRCATTTCCAGGATTTGTTCAAGCTCACAGATTCTTCATGTAGTAGTTCTCTTGTTAACCTCCTAAAACATGTTAGCAAATACCTCAAATATTTGTTAGGATTTTATTTTAATTAGCCAAGAAATGGAAGTTGTGTATTATGCACATGTCAAACTTGAAGGATGTTTTTGCTGGTTAGTCTATGCAATACTCACTAGCCCCATCTGCATGATGGCATCCATTAAATTGAATGTTACTTTAAAAAAAAAGGTTGGAGCCTGTGAAACACTATGAACCATATAAATGAAAAAAAAAAAATGGTCAGTTTTTAAAAATGAATCCGATTGTTTTTGCTTTATGGATATATTTTACTGCAGCTCTGAATCATAAAACAAAGCTTTTAATTAAAATTTTCATTATATTTTTTGTTTCCCGCTACAGTATAATGAAGAACTTCACTATGTAGAGCCATGTCTGAATGGAACATTAGTTCAAGCAGATAGAGCCAACAAAGAGGTAAGGAATGGAAGTAACAAAACAAAAGAGAAGTAGGATGCGATGGCTTACAGCGTGATATAGGGGTCTTAATAAAAATGAATTGCATTGTTAGAATGTATTAAATTGTTTCCTTTACATTATTTCAAAGGTGTCTCATGTGACTCAGAAGGAAGGAAAAGACACATCCACCCAGTTAATTTGACTGAATAATTGTTTGTGAAAAATAAAATTGAGAAAGCTTTGGTAAATGAAAAGGCCTTAAACTATGTGCAATTTAGCGTAAACTTTTTTTTTCTTAGGTTAGAGGCAGAAGAAGGGAAATTAAATTAAGCATTGAGCAAGAGAGAYCAAGAAAGGGTTTCAATCAGATCAGTCAAATAGGATAGGATGGTTTAGTTTCTCTGTACGTGGACTCATTCTCTGAGATGTGGTGTGCTTGGGCCTCTACATGTAGAGTTAAAACAACACCTACATCWAGAACCAGAAATAAACTGTGTTTTGTTTAAGCTGTCGTGAAGATTAGGGAAGTAGAATCGGGCCATAGGTCTGTTGAGGAAAGGAAAAAGACCCCTGAGAAGGAACACATGCATGGTTTTTTGTGTGATGTAAGCCCACTGTTTGTAYATAGTATGCTGTTATTAAATCTATTCAATATCTTTGAAATATCTAAGCAAATAGAATACTTTGTAATAATTAAATAAAGCATGCAACCTCTGTGATGCCTATTTATGTAATTTAATGAATGAATKGAGTTCATAGGAATGATTAAGATCTTTTGCAGAATTCCTTTRAGAATGCAGAATTTGGTATTTGTAAGATAGCAGACCATATTCATAGTTTCGTAACTTGCATATAATTTTAATTATTTTTGAGACTTAACTTGTTGCTTATGTCAAATGTAGTCAAAATAAATAGTGACAAATTATTGAATGATTTAATGTACATTATTTCATTATGTGCATATTTATAGTTTATGCTATAGTAATCAAGCCACCGGTGGTTATCTTTGTTTTAATGTAAATGTATTTTCATAAAACAAAATGGGATGGGTTAWACAGGCTGCCATTTTTTTTCTGGTTTCTTCTGGTGATTGAAGGTTGAAAATAGTGTATTGAAGGCAAGTACTGTAAAAGATCTCTGACAAAAATCTTACTGATGATAAATATAATGCATCTATTAGAATATGTTAAAAATTAGA